>OOFG01048495.1:0-15894 GCA_900323295.1 Molva molva
TAATTATATATTTTCTGCCCTGAAGAATCAATTGACCTAACAATCAGTGGCTGCTCTTCTCCCAAGTCCTGTACTTGAGACGTCATGTCAGAAAGACTTCCTTTTGCTGATTTGATTCATTATGGTAGTAAACACAGGTGCCAGATTAGCAGGGGACAAGCTGTGTGTCAGTATCAGTATAACGCCTCTATGTGTTTCACCTTTGGTTAGTGAAGGCAGCTGTTCATAACAATAATGATGAATGTGTAATGAATTGGAAAATAACAATCAAAAGTGCCTTTTGAATGTGTTCACCCTCTTTGAAAGTAATCCGATTTGTCTGGCAGATTATAATCACACATCTTTTTTGAGTCAGTGACTGCAAACTCATAGCTCCAACAAGCTGTTTGCATATTTCAACCACAAATAATTGCCGTCATTGCAGCAAATTCCAATTATGCATTATGTTTAATTAAATAATACAAATTCTGAAGTATCGAGCAGCTTTGCAGAGTTTGGAGTGATTTTTGACAATTCTTCTTGACAGACAGGCACCAGGTTGTGTTTGTTGATTAGATGCAATTGTGAACTGGAGTGGATTTTCAATCAGTGCCACAGATGTATTTTTGTTATTAAATCTGCCCTGAGTTGGCCTTGTGCTTGAGGTCATTGTCACGTTTAAGGTCTTTAGGTTCTTTGGCAGATAATCTGCTTAATGATTTGCACGATTTATTTGCTCTATCCACTATTCTGTCAGTTGTAACAAGAGGCCCATTCGCTGCTGATGAAAAACATCCCCAGAAGTTGATGTTGTCAACAGCCTACTTCAGCTTCACTTCAGCTTACTTGTAGCAATGGGGGTTTGGGAGGCATTGGCCTTTTTAGGTTTTTCACCATATATAATGCTTTGAAAAAATTGGTTTTATCAGATCAAAAGAATCAAGTCCCACATCTAAGATGGGTCACTCACAAGCATGCTAACTCCGAACATGATTTGACCTGGTTTGATTAATGAATGGCTTCCTTCTTGTCATCCTTGTATAACGACTGGTTTTATGCAATGCTCTTGATATGGTTGAATGGTACACATTCACTGAATTCATAGCCATTAAAGTGGGTAGCTCCTTCAACACTCTCCTTGTTGGTTGGACACAATGTGGGCACGGCTACTAGGGGAACTACTACAGTGTAAATCAATCAATACATTTTGAGAGTTTGGGCAAAAAACAAAACAAAACAAATATATATATCTCTCTCTGTCTCTCTTGTTTCTATATCGTAGTGCTAAAACAATTCTCTCTAGCTTTTTTGTCTCTCTATCTGTCTCTCTGTCTCTATTTCTTGTTTCTATATCGTAGCACTTAAAAGCAGTTGCTTTGCTTCTTTTTGGAAGTTGTATACACTTAAAGGATTTTTGCACTTTTTGGGTGTTTATCTTCAATGCACTTAAGTATAAGTCGCTTTGTCCAGTCACTTTGGACAAAGGTGCACACAGAGATTTTCAAATGATTCTCTTAATACATGCTTGTTTATTACTTTATTTTGAACTTTAATTGATTGCTCTTTACTTTCACACCATTGTATTTGTATTCACAGTGACATCAATGATTTAATGATTGTTTTGTTTCATGTAACTGACAAAATGACACATCTTTGCAGGATCTCTTCAGTAAGTCTGACCCATTTCTGGAAATTTATCGGATGAACGACGACGGAACTGAACAGCTGGTGCACAGGACTGAGGTAGGGCTACCATGTCTTCTTATCTGAAAATGCTCCTATTCTAAGTGTATACAATATGTTTCAGCCACAGTATACACTTAGTTTGCTTTTAGTTGCACCAATTTCACTCCACATATTTTGTTGTCCTTGTTCTAATAGGTGATCAAAAACAACTTGAACCCGGTTTGGGAGCCCTTTAAAGTGTCCCTCATATCCCTGTGCAGTTGCGATGAGGACAGGAAACTCAAGGCAAGGCTTGTAGGAGCTCTCTATTCTAATGCACTGCTAGACCTCTGGGATCGCTAACAGCTTTAAGGACAATATGACGGATTAGGAAGAACGGCCGGCAAAAAAGCACTTGCATCGTTTATCACTTAGAAAGTCTACAAGATGTTATGTATATGTGTGTGTGTGAGTGTATATACTGTGAACAAAGGGCACTGATGTATTCTCTGTGTGTATGTGTGCAACAGTGCCTTGTCTGGGATTATGACTCCAGAGGAAAGCATGACTTCATTGGAGAGTTCTATGCAACTTTTAGGGACATGCAGAAAATATCCAGTGGGAACAAGGTACGATTCTTTATTTATCATTCATATTTATACTTTTCAGCATTTAAACATCATGATGCATACTTAGCATATTATATATAGATATACACTTAATAATAAATATATATATATACATATTTATATACATGATTAAGTGATTAAGATAAATATTAAATGTACAGTTTTCTTTTTTCTTTGTCAATGTCAATCTTCAAGGTGTCGTGGGATTGTATAAATCCAAAGTACAAGCAAAAGAAAAGGAACTACAAGAACTCTGGCGTTGTCATCCTCAGCGACCTTAAGGTGAGGGCAGGATTGTTCACACGTGACTGTGCTGCTGCTTCCTTTACTTCATAAACAAGTCGATGCCACATAGTACGGCAACGCAGAGAGACCCGCTCATGTTGGCTCATAAAACAGCCCGTCCAATTTTGGTCGGAAACACCACCAATGGTCGTGTGGAATGAACGCAACAATGCAGTTCTCAAATGATTCCCGTCCAGACATTTGATGAACAAGTACCATTGAATGATGATTGTTCACTGTGCTCAACAGTCACGGTGACTGCTAGATGACAACGGTGTGTTGTTTTGTGCTTTCTTTCCCATCAGCTCCACAGAGTGTACTCCTTCTTGGACTACATCATGGGAGGATGCCAGATCCATTTTACGGTAAATCAAACTAGCTAGTTTCGGCAACACGTCACCTTTGATCAGTAGTTGGGAGCAACACAGTAGGGTATATGCCCCATCTTTCCGGTTACGTTACAGGAGGTAGAATATAACTCGACATGTCTGTCATATATACACCGCTGGAGCGTTAACAGGCCGGGAAACAGTCACACCCAGAGGTGTATTTTGATTAAATGTTACATTTATCTGAAACATAGAGTATTCTTCCCAATGGGTATTTCCAGTGTATTTCTGCTTTATGTTTGATGATAGCTATCCTGCTGGAGGCAATCACTTGGAATGAACACAGAAATGTATTCCAACTCTGACCCTTTACTGTGCCCTCCGTAGCAATACCTCTCTCTTGCTGACTGAATTACAGAGGCAATGAATATTAATCAAGTGGACCACATGGTTCCAGGAACACACGCTTTTCCTTGCAGTTGCTGCCTGCATGTATGTGGGTGCTCTAGATATGGGTCTGTGTAGGTGTGGAAACAGAATGAACATCTCTTAACTAGAACATCAGCAGATATATATATGTTTGAAAAATGAATATATTAATATAATATGATACATTGGACTATAACTGAACTTCAACTGAACTTTATTGAAGGATATGCTTTTACATCATATACTGTACTTACTGTATACTGTACTTATTTTTGAAATTAGCATTTTATCTGTGGACACAATTGAATTGGTGTTGTATTGGTATTGGTATTGTTTGTTTATAATATAATAATAATTAATAACAATATTGAATAGAAAAAGTGTGTTCACTCCTTTTGTATACTTTTTAACTGTGAATAAATTATTGTATTATTAATTAATAATAGTGTTGTTACTATAATAATATTATTGTATTGTAATATTGTAAACATCTAATGCAATGGTAAAGTATATGTAAATTTTTGATAAAAATATGGGTTTTCAGGTAGCCATTGATTTCACAGCCTCTAATGGGGATCCCCGGAACAGTTGCTCACTGCACTACATCAACCCCTACCAGCCCAATGAGTACCTCAAGGCTCTGATAGCAGTGGGAGAGATCTGTCAGGACTACGACAGGTTGGTCCATCGGTTGAAATCCCCCCCTTTAGATGAACCATCCCCTTTTCGAACATGGTCCGAGGGACACATGAACACAATCTAAAAACACAGAACCTGTTAAAAAGAATGTGAACATTCATACACATCTACAAAAGCTCCCTCTTGCCCACTGACCCACCCTTACCTTTCAGTTCCTTATCTCTACGGGCGTAACGTACACAAATTAGTTTGGTTTGGTTTTGTTCTCAGACGTTTTGTTCTAACCATTTGGGTTAATCCACCTGTCCCATCAGTTTTGGTGTCTCTGTTGTTTGTTCCTGTGAGTCAATTTGTTAATTGGTTGCTGACTGTGTCATTTTATTAATAGACCCTTAACACAGAGGTTTTTGTCCTACGATGACGCCTCTGTGCAAAGGTGGCAGCTGGTATATAAAGCCCAGTGAGACAAGATCAGTTGCCACCTCCATCTCAGCAATGTTATGTTGTAACAGTGTGAAAACAAATTATATTTTTCTACAGTGATTTTACACAGTTCACCCTCCTGCTACAAAGTAAACACAACGTCAAGCCATAACACTGACTCTATCCCGCACAAATCCATACCATGGATTTGACCAACTAATAGTATAACCATCGTTATACCATTATAACTGATAGTATAGCTATCAGTATACCATTAGTTTATAACTATTAGTATAACTCTCAGTATACCATTAGTTTATAATGAATATCAGTATACCATTTGTTTATAACTAATAGTATACCATTAGTTCATACAGGCTGCCCTAATGACTCATCGATTGAGATTGGATGTTGATATTTGTCAGCTGTTTCATTGAGTGATAAATTAAAGGCTGATGCTTGTTGGCAACAAAAGGATGAACATCAATCTATTTTTGACTTTTTGGCAGTTTCAGAGAAAATGGTCGCTCCTTTGTGGAAGTCAAACGAGGATTAGCAGCCTCTGACTTTGATTTATGCACATCCTCCCATTGAATGTTATGCAAGGACTTTATAACTAATTATAGCATTGCAGATCACACTACATTGCAAACCCCCAGTTATCCCATGTAGCTTGATCACGTTGCAACACAATTTCATCTCACGTATGTATGCATCTATATATCCATGCAACACCTTCATTTATACAAACATACTGTCCCATAATGGCAAGTGTGGGCAGTTCTTCAATTTTTAAAGACTGCTTTTGAGTCAAAACCACGGCTACCAAAGGAAACCTCTTGTAGTAAATCAGGTGATGTGGAATTCTTGTCTCCTCAGCTGGGAGTGCATTATGGCTGGCTCTTTTCTGTGTGGGCAGAGGATCCTTTACTGTGACCAGAGCACTCTTTCCCTGGGTTCAATATGCTATTTACAATGAGCCATTGGGCCTCTTCAAATGTGGTGTGTGCATCAAGACAGAAATAGCATTAAAACAGTGCCTAAAATGGCCATCTCTAGAAGTGTGCATTACTCATTCCTATCATGTCAAACATGATTCAAACCATTCTGTTTTTAGAATCGATGGAACTTTTGAAGGTATACCGGCAAGCGTTCCATGTTCATGTTGCCAAATGTAACCATAGGATTATTTGTCAAATGAAGTACACTTTGAATAATATTTATGACACTTATTAATGAAAGGCTATTAAAACTTGTAAAAGCTTGGAACCAAAGGGCCAAAGTATGTTGTCCAAATCATTACCTTAATTTGATACCATTACTAATTAATGACTAATTATTCTTTCTGACGCCTTTAGGCTTTAGTTTCCTCCTTTATCAGCAATATATACCTCAGAAGATTTTGTCTGAGAAGGCAATTTCTACTTGAGGCTATCTTGCTGACTTATTCTTTCAAAAAAAAAGTTAAATATTTATGGCATATTTTATCTTAACCGTGGAAATGTGAAACCAGGAAGGTCAGACTCCATGGTACTTTGCAGCATTATAATGTACTCTTCTGAACAATTTCCGCTCGCTTGATACTCTTCACTCACTCACTGTACTGCAGCATTGTGGGGCTGTATTAATGTCAGTTATGGTCCTGTTTATATAAAATCCATCATTAGGCTGAGTAGAGGGAGGAAACACACACACACTGTCAGAGCTTCCTGCAGCAACCTGGCTCTCTCATATTGATCACATGGTACAGATTCAACTTACCCCAGATAATATGTGAGAATGCACTTTGTTTTGGCCTCAACGGATAGTAGACAAAATAGGATACATTACAGAGACACATCTTTCTAAAATAAGCTTTATGCATATGTTGTGTGGTGTGGCATGCGGTGGCAGCGCATTGGGTATCCTCTTGAGGGCTAGGATCTGCATCGTGATACTCCCAACAGGATTCCCTCCTACCCTGCGGAGTTCAGCTCCCGATCCCCATTAGGCATCTTCTTTTTAATGCTGCAGTACTAGGATTTTCTTTTCAAACAGTTGGCGATGGAAGTAGAGCTTATGACATTGTGATATTTGACCATCAGTGTAGTATTATACATAACCTAACTAAATGACAAAAACAACACTTGAACAAGGAAACAACACTAATGCTTCTAAATGGCTGGGGACAGGGAAATACGTGTGAAATTGTAAATCAGGGATGTTTTTGAGACTGTGGAAAGGCAGACAAGAAGGGCTTTGTTCTTGGATAAGTGTACATATAAATATCTCATCCATATTTTCATTTGATCATAGCAGAGCCTATTACAGTAATACAAACTAAGCCATCAAAATGGTCAGCACATGTAGATGAGCAATGCACAATTATTTTAAAAGATGGTTGCACATGCAACATAATGGATTTCAAATACTAAAGTGAGTTGTTTGGCTTTGTACTTGGGAATGTGTGTATACTAATATACATCTGTCTTCATTTGGAAAGGTTTGAATGAAATGTTAGTTTAAGAATACATCAAATAATGAATCTCTCTATTTATTTACATTGTATTTCAGTGACAAAAGATTTTCTGCCTTGGGATTTGGAGCCCGAATTCCACCAAATTATGAGGTAAATTAAGTCACTTTTTATTCGCTGGACTGTTTCCAATCTTCCTTCCATGTCTTTTTTTCATGTTCATTTCACATTCATACACAAGACAGTTATGTTTTTAACAATCTACAATTGTATGCTCTTATCTAGCATTAATATTCCCGCCTCTCTGAGACAGTTTACCAAACAGGCGTTCATGTGTGACCTATTTTCTTAATGTTCATGTCATTCTGTCAGAAACCCCTTTTCAAGAAAATCCTGTCTCAGAAAATTATCCTGTCAAAAGACATCTTGAGGAAAAAAAAAATAAAAAATCTGGACAGCTTGTTGAGTTGCTTTGATTTTGAGCTTTATTCCATCATAGGTCGTAGTTTTGCCCCAACTCTCTCCATACTGAAAACATCTGAAACTCTATCACAACCTTTTTGTAACAGAAATGTGGTTTCAGAGAGCTGTTTTACCTCACAGCTCATTTTCTCTAACACAGATGCAAAGTTTATCCAGTGTTCAGGAGTGCACAACATTACAACCATAAGTAATATTGATTCATCCAGGGTGCCCACTGAGTCCCTGCCCAATCATTCCAATGTTTAAATCATGCCTTTATATCCTCTTTAATTTGGAAGAACTTCATATCAAGGAAGCAATTTGGTAACAGCTTATAGTCATAAAACCGTAATGAGGTTGAAACTCAAAAAACTTGTAGTTGGGAAAAATAATTCAGTGTACCAAGATCTGCAATAAGATGAGAAACTACATGGCCAAATTCAACCATGTATCCATCTAAGAGACAGCCATAAACTATCACCTAGAAAACATTGTTTTATTTGACATAAGAGCAAGCAATATAATGAGCGATTTTTATGACCACATACCTGTATTTTTTTTACTTGGAAAATTGCACAAAACAAATACATACTAAATTTAATTAAACCACCATTGTACTTTTTGGTACATTGTGCTTTTAGTTCTCTCCTCTGAGTGCCCAGTTGCAATCTAGAATGGGGAATGTAATTTGGGAATTTCAGTGGTTATGAGATTTTTAAATGGGGTAGCCTCACGGCAGTATTACATTTTTCTATTGACCATACTTTCCAATGCTGATAACAGGTATAGGATTTATATCTAATTCCAGTATCTGAATGTATTCTGCTGGCAGATATTGGATATATGCTCACTTATGGCAGGACCATTGCTTTGTTATTGTGAAAACCATCTGGTAATATTCTTCGCTTTGTATTCTTTCAATTGTACAGGTTTCCCATGACTTTGCTATTAATTTCAACCCTGAAGATGACGAATGTGAAGGTAAGTAGACAGATTTTCAAAACTTGTATGATGTTTCCATATATATAGTACTCAACTACTCAGACCTCTAGTTTATCTATCTAGATGTGTCTTTTATTTTGACGTTTATGTTTGCTGTGCCCTTTCCGACCAGAGATCCAAGGCGTGGTTGAGGCTTACCAGAACTGCCTTCCCAAGATCCAGCTCTACGGGCCCACAAACGTGTCTCCCATCATCAGCCGGATAGCCAAGCTGGCTGCAGGGGAAGGGACCATTAAAGATGCTTCGGTGAGTCTCTTTTATACTCTCTTACTAGAGAGAGAGATGTTGCTTATGATGTAATAGGACATAATTCCCATGGCCCTGATCTTCACACTTGTTCTCCCCAGAGTAATCCGTGTTCTGTTGCTTTTACAGAACTGAACAGTTTGCTCTAATGAAATCCACGGGATAGAGGGGAAAGTGTTGGGGTTGTGTCCATTAAACGGTGGCTCTATGCAGTGGCAATATTTTCCCTCATGCTTTATTTACATCCTCTATTACTGCTCTAGGAATCGCTTCAGGAAATGCAGGAGAACTACATAGCTGCTGTTTTCATCTTCAATTATTTTGTTTACTTTCTCTGTTGTGGTATCTTGAATGTATTGTTTTTCTGTATTAGAAAAATCTGGTAGCACTTTAGAATAACTGTGACTTTGGCAATAACAACGTTTTAGTAGTAAATAGTGAATTCCTCAATTACAAAGCATTTTTCCTACATGAATACTCATTGGTAAGCAATTCCTAATCAGTTATAAATTATTACTAAGATAATAAAATACTAGTTTAGAATATAATGTATTAAGCAAAGCTTGATGATTTTCAAACTATTGGCAATGTGTTAATAATGCTTTGTAAACACTTAGTAATGCTGGAATTCATGATTAGTTCAGGTAGTTAGAAAGCATTAGTTAAGTATTTTGTGTGAGCTCATCTAAAGTGAGGACTATTTGTTACGCTAATTTCTTGGAACTGCTGCAATGTTACTTGAAAAGACTAAACTAATGCTTTCTAACTACCTGAACTTATCATGAATTGCAGCATTATTTAGTGTTTATAAAGAATTATTAACACATTTTAAATAGTTTGTAAATCATTAACTTAAGCTTTATAAATTATCTTATAAACCATTATCTCATTATCTTATTAATCATTTATAAATTATTATGAATTGCTTACAAATGAGTATTCAGGTTTGAACAATGCTTTGCTATTTAAGAATTCACTATGAATATAGTATTTACTACAACTTTAGTTTCTGATCACACTGAAAACTTTCGCAGGCTATAAAACGTGAGTCGTACTGCACTGCCTTTTTATTGAAGCATAAAATAATAATTTTACTGTTGCAAAGCAACCATAGAATGGCTACACCCAGGGTTCCCATCAATGTCCCCTCTAATCTATGGAAAAGATATTCTTGCATATTAAAGGTATAATATGTATCCAATCTAAATCTGTTATTGTATTCAAGGTAACTGTGCATTTCATTTGATCGCCTGTCAATGGTCATATCCCCTTTACCTACAAACGGGGAACCAGGGGAACAGTAATCCAGTGGAAACCTAATTTACTGATATGACATTTCAATATCGACCTAGCTTACTACGATGTGCTACTATGACAAGTGGCTCATGCCAGCCACCAAGCTAATGCGTACACGTTGTCACGTTGTATCACAACGTTCAACACGCTCATGAAGTTACGGTTAACTGCGCTGGGCTACCACACGATTCAATTCATCATATAACGTTAGCTACAGCTTTATGGTTATTCCACTCACCTGATGGTAAGTTAGCAAGTAAACGTTAGGTATTTTCCCCAGCAATGGTGCTGAAGACCACAACTCCGATAAACCGACGCTACAATACGTCATACTACGTATTTGTTCTGTTTTGATTGAGAGACCCCTAGCGGCAGAAATTACATATTGTACCTTTAAAAGGGACTATTAAAATGCATCAATAAAAATATCCAATTAGTTATTAGGCCTTTGCCTTTATTTAGATTTACTTGATATATATATCCATCACGTATGTTCTCTGTTGCACTTGCTATCATCCTTAGACTTTGGCATTTCCTTATTATTTATCTCAATGGAGCGATTTTATAATAAAAAAAATAACTTTTGGGAAACACCTGCGACGTCACGTTAATGAAGTCCATGGTGGCTTTGGTTGCGATACGTTAAGATCCCAAATAGTGAACAAACTGTAATCGAGACCGCAAAAGCAGCAACCGATATTCACCGAACCAAACATAAAGCCCGCGTGGCAACCGTTCTTATTAAAAAGCCTATACGTCCATGGCGTCTGTTGTACCTCTTAAAGATGAACTACGGCCTGAAACCCTTTGACGGTTTTGTGTAGTATTTCACTTTGTCGTGGCTAAACTTGATTTCAGTAGACGCTACTACGTCACATGGAGACATAACAACAGCTGCAGAAGTTACAATGGGTTTTTATTGGCGATTATTTCTTGAAATCACTCTAGCATCAACCATGTGTATCAGGTATTAGTTTCATTCCCATATGACAACTCAGGGATTCTGTTTCAGAATCACTGCTTATACAATTTTGCAATGTTCCTATAGCGTGAAATTAGTAATTTAGGATCATAGGGGTCCCATATTTCTGCCAGGCTTACAGCTGACCAAGCTGATTTGGTCTGTTCTGGCAATAGGGAGCCCAGATATGGCCAATGCATCTAGGTTTCAACATGTGTTCCCGGGCCAGTTTGTGCAGCAAATTATTGGATATCCCTTTTTTTCATTTATATCATAGCATACTGCCAAATGTCCAGCTTTCACAATAATAATAAAGCTGGTAATACATATCGTTATCATACATTTGATTAATTTCTTCAATTTATAAATGCACAATTTACAGAATGTTGCCTCTTAATGTTGAGAGGGGGGGGTAGCGAAAGTCATTCTGGGTAACATAGCAAAACAGTACATTGGAGCAGATCACGGGAAGCCTGACAAGACAGCTAGTGACACAATGCAAATAATGATGAAGAACTATATTACATATACTGGAATATTAAACACTGGAATGTATAGTAAATAGATGTTATAAGTTTTACAAAAATGTCAAAGTGTTTAGCTCAATAGCGTGTTGAACAAAACAGATGGCTTATTTCAGAAAAGTCATGTTTTGAGATCTAACATAAATGTTTGAATTGTAAATTTACAATTCAGCCTTAAATAGCCAATGGCGCCACATCATTTCTGCGGAGTAGGCCTACGTAGGGAACATCTATTTTTCTCAACTATCTTGAAAACTGTCTTTTACATTAAGCAGTCCATAAATGACCAAATAATAATAACAAAAATAACCTTTAACTTTACATTCAAACACTTGTTAGTAGTGTTCCAATTCCCATGAAAATGATTTGGGTTTAAATAATTATTTGGAGCAAAATTTTGTTAGTTAGGTTGATACTAATGGGCTTACATTTTTCATCATAAAAACATTTTTGTGCACTAAATTGATGCATTTGGCAAAAATCATCTAGATTTTATGGGGGGGGGGAGCATGCCCCCCGACCCCACTAGAGGGTTAAGTGTCCATCCATTACAGTCTCTAAAAATGATGTTGGAAACACTGAAACCTGCAATGACAAAACGACTCGCAGCTTTTAAAACGTGTTTGGTGTGATTGGGGCCTCATTATTGCCTTGTAGTCGCAGTTTTTGCTACTGAAAATAAAAAAATTAAGTCCAATTTAGGTCCATTTATGTCCCTTTAGGAATGTATATTGTGGATCATTGTTTCGGCATGAGTTCATACGAAACAAACGCCTTATTTATTCACGAATTCGCCATATATTCATCTCCCTTAAAATGACAGATTATGTGCTGATGCATAATGAGATGCCAGGGAGTTAGATTCCCCTTCATTCACAATGTCGACAGTCTTCCATCTCTCATGGTAAGCCTACAACCTGATCTGTAGTCATATATGCACAACACTAAACAATACTGGACAAAAAGGGTGACATCAATAGACCCTTGTCACATAGGCTTCATCGTAGAACAAACACAGGTGTCACTGTTAATAAGTGTGATAAGTGTTAATGAACACTTATCATGGGTCTGCTCCTTTTAAGTGCCTGATACATAAAAATAACAAAAAAGAGGGTCTATTGAAATGATCCCAAGCTTGTCCTGCGATGGCGAAGGACCTTGATGACTTGTGATATCTTCATCAATTACACCTTTATCACAGAGGTTAAATAGTAGGGGCGGACACAGGTGTGTCTCATGATGCTAGTTATGGGCACTGGCATGCCTAGAGACCCTTAACTAACTTAATGAGCTACACTTGTTTTCATTCCAACTATTCTAACTAACTGTGATAAAGGAATATAATGCTTATATACTGCTGTTATAATACTTAAAAACGGTATATCCATGACAGGAAATGATGCAGTGTGAGTTGAGAGACTCACGTCCAAACTTAACATATGAATCTAAATTAATCAAATTTCCCCAAGACTTATCAATTGTGCTTGCTGATGTTTATAATTGTGACCTCTCGATTAATATTTTAAAACCTTCTGATAAATTACAAAATCGAATTAAAACATCCCGTAAACTGACTGGACTATATATGCATATGCGTTTATTAACATATTTTTCAACATGTTTTCATCCTAGGCGCCACTCTGTTTCATATTCCAACCTTTTAGCTGCAACAGTTGAGTCCTTCTGGTCTCTTGCCAGAAGACAAATCGTACGCTTCTTATGGAAACTGACCTGGAGACAATGGAGACAAAGATCAATCGTGTTATCAAATTAGATATTATATATGTATTTATTGTATTACATAGTAATACAATCTTATAAAGTTCCACTTAACGGAAATCCATTGTCTGTAGAAACTTAAGGAGCAGGTGGCCATCCCCTTCTTATTAATGTGCTGATCGCGGTTCCTTGGCCGTTACATTTTTTGTCACATTATTATAATAATTGCATAAAATATAAATTTTTATATTGGATTTCTTCATTCGGTAAACATTAATCAGCCGGGAGGTGCCAACCTTCAATTTGCTCCTCCAATAAATACTGAGTGGTGTTCTTCCTTCCAACAGCGGTACCACATTCTGCTCATCCTGACGGATGGCGTAGTGACCGACATGGCGGACACACGCGAGGCCATCGTGCGCGCCTCCTACCAGCCCCTGTCTATCATCATCGTTGGCGTGGGCAACGCAGACTTCACAGACATGCAGATCTTGGACGGAGACGACGGGGTTCTGCGCTCGCCAAAGGGGGAGCCGGTGCTTCGGGATATTGTTCAGTTTGTGCCCTTCAGAGACTTCAAAACGGTTTGTTTCCTACCTTCTCCTCGGTCAGGTCTTGCGTCATCCACTTATTTCTGACCAGCTCTGCTACTGCATGCTGCTGTGCTCTCACATGGCAACAAACACAAATACAGATGGAGAGGGGCTTTTTCACAGCTCTCCAAGAAAAATTTCTTTTTTTCTTTTTTCCACATAGTAATCCTCGTGGTATTTTTTGGACAGCATGGCTTACGGTCCGTGTTCAGAAAACTCATAGACAGACTGTGTTTTCAAAGAGCAAACACAGAACATTTGCATACCTTGCCAATACTGCAGATGGGCATAATGTGCTGGATGAGGTCCAGAGGCTAAATAATACATTATAAATGTGTTTATGTATTTGTGTTTATCCACGATGTTTTGAAGAGCGCACCTTTTGGATTGTATGTATTTCACTCTTCCAACTGGCCTCCATTTAAGATTTAATATTGGAGCGGTTTTAACGTGCCTGTCATGTATATGAAAACAATGGGATACAACATGATTTATATTAGTTTATAAAGAGGATCATAAACTTCAGTATGAGGGGCCTGGTCAATATCACACTTTTACAGATGATAATTAAAACTGGAATGCAATTAGGGCCTATGCAGACCATGATCCCCATAAAACAAAAGAACGGATCCAGCGTCTGCTAATGTGCTCTCAGCTTCCCATGCTCACTGCACAGCACTGCAGATCGCTCGTCTCGCCTCGAGCCTCGATCCTCAATCCATCTGCGTTCAAGTTCTTTCTGTTTATTTCGGCAGTGTGTGGCTCCAGCTCAAGTGTTTTGGAGTGTTTCTGAACTTGTAGCCGTTCTCTCTCTCTCTCTCTGTCACAGGCCTCCCCGGCGGCGTTAGCCAAATGTGTGTTGGCAGAGGTTCCCAAGCAAGTGGTGGAGTACTACAGCCACAGGGCCATCTCCCCCATGTGTCCTGCGAGGGACCCCTCCCCCCCTGCACTCAGCCCCATCACCAGCATCCCAACAGAATGAACACGCCCACTACACCAGCACCGTCCCGAAGACGTCAGCAGCAACGGAATGACGAGCGTCGTGTCTCGTTGGCAAGAAACTGTCTTTGAAGTTGTGACTATTTGATTTATTTTCATTCCTCCCAAGGTGTTTAAACAACAACAACAACTAAAAAAAAATCGTCATTCTGTTCCCCTACTCAAATTGGATTGGTTTCTTGTATTTCACAGCAGCATGCTGACGCTTGGCTCATCTCATCTTTTGTATTAGGATGCATGCAGGCCGTTCTCCAGGTATAGATTAACTAGGAATACACTGATGACACGCTGGTCATACAGCTGTCAACTGCATCCCTTAAAGGTGCTGTAGGTAAGATCTAACTATCATAAGTGTCATAAGTTAGAAATGCCATTGCCTACTGTCAGCTATTAGTGAGGGAAATGTGCAGAGAGAATATCTATTTTCAGTTGACTACGCCTGCCTCTGTATGAGCCAATCAGGACATCTCTTCCCTGATTGGTTCAGGGAATCCATCTCAATCTCAGCTGCTTGAATGCAAAATAAACGGAGAAACCTAGGGAGGGAGGGAGCAGAGAGGGAGGGCGTTTTTTTGGGACGTTTATTTTCAAAATCATGCTCTCTACCGCTCTTTTCTGCTGTCTCGCTTTACAACGCTCACATGTTACCTACAGCAGCTTGAACTGTAGCTTTAAGTGCTTGGTTTATGGCTTACGTTCAACATTTTATACGCTATCTTCCAAAGTGTCTTTCTCCTTCGTATTACAATTTGTATGCTCAGTGTACACTGCTTGGGACAGCTCGCCACCGGAGGACTACATGGGAATGAATTAATTAGATGGATAGAAATTAATTCACTGGATAGAGATAAATAAGATGGATAGAAACAATAGCTGGATAGACAGTATTGCGCATTCTAGCTTGTTCTTCTGTTGCTGGTGAAATAGTGTGAAATTACAATGTTCTTCCTTTCTATATGATTACCTATTACTATACGCTATATTCACCATTAAGTTGATGTCTGCAATGTCATTGGTGCCTAATACATTTCCTGGATATGTTATTAATGTTAATATTTGCAATTTGCATTATCTTTCAGTTTGCTATAGCCTAGGTGTATGTTAACTTGCAACTTAATACAAATATATGCTTAGAAATGCTCAGAAATAATTTAACATTCATTTATTGCCTGAAATAAATGGAAGTTCTCAATGTTGTGGTCAATGAACAAGTGATCCTCAAATTGCTAATTTGAGGCTATATATATATATATATATAT
>OOFG01048500.1:0-17428 GCA_900323295.1 Molva molva
CCTCCATTTTGGATTGAACCGTTGGGCCCGGTCCCGACCTGCATTTACTGTTGCATCAGGCTCACACACACACATGCACACACACACGCGCACACACACGCACACACACACACACACACACACACATATGCACAAACACATACACACACACACACACACACACACACACACACACACACACACACACACACACACCCGCCCACACACACACCCACACGCACAGACACACGCACACACACACACGTGCCCAAACACATACACACACACACATATGCACAAACACACACACACACACACACACACATATGAACACACACACACACACACACACACACACACACACACACACACACACACACACACACACACACACATACTCACACACACACACATACTCACACACACTCTTGAGAATGCTCCTGGATTGAGGGTCTAATGCGTGGGGTCAGCTAGTGGCTACTTGATGATAGAAGGCTTTGCAGGGAATCCCTTGAAGACTCTGTTGACCAATCACGTGATCGCTTGTAAAATCTCATGTCAAGTTGACACACGTGTGTTCTTCAGCTAAAATCTCAGGAGCGCTAGAAAGGAAACCTGGTGTTCACTTCTACACAGTGAAGTTGTTCTTGTCAATCCTCAGAAGAAGCCACATCCGTTGGTTGCTGCTTACATGGCAAGTGTTGCACTAAGCCAGGACAATGCACGATAGAAGTGTTCACACAATGGAGATGAGTTAAAGGCTTTTTAATACATAATGTTACGTGACCTGGTTTGTTGGTTTGTGGTGGAAGTCCCTTTCTACTCCAACCATGTCAATAAAATAAGGTCATGATCGTTGAGGGATCCTATGCCTCTGACCACAATGACTGAGAGTTTAAATGTGACGATGGTGATTTATTATATTAAATAAGATCTGCTTCTTTGAAAAGTCCTATGAGAAGTGACTTTCCTATTAAAGAGGAGACAGCATTTACTATAAATTAATTCAGCAGATGTTTTTATGTAACATAAGTTATCTAAAATGACTTACTTAGTTAATTCATGCACAACTCATTAAAGAGCAGTTAGGGGGTAGGAGTCTACATTTCAAGGATGTCTATAGATTAGGCTGTGGACATTGGGAACAGAACACAGTACCTTTTAGCAACTACACTATCCAGCCCCATTTAGCATCATGTAGCATTTAATGTACCCACTGACTTAATAGTTGCTAAATAGTGACCTGTGTTTGGACCAATAGCTGATTGTCTCTCTCTCTCGCTCTGTCCCTCTCTCTCGCTCTCTCTCTCTGTCTCTCTGTCCATCTCCCTCTCTCTCTCTCTCTCTCCCTCTCTCTCTCTCTCTCTCTCTCTCTCTCTCTCCCAGGCCGACCTGAGTGCCAACCTGCAGGACGACAGTAGCTTCTTCTACGGCGTGTCTAGTCAGTACGAGAGCACAGAGAACATGGTCATCACCTCCTCCACTAAAGTGTGCTCCTTTGGGAAGCAGGTGGTGGAGAAGGTGGAGGTGAGCAATGACGGGAACATGGTGTACAATAGGTGTTGATACTTCACATGCACACACACACACACACACACACACACACACACACACACACACACACATGCACTCACACCTTCATAAAGAGTTTCAAGGCAACAAGCAGCAGGTCTGGATGAGTTTGGGTTCAGTGCCTTACTCAGAGACAACTCAGCTGTTTATGAGTATACTGCCACCCATTATAAGCAATAGAGTTAATAGGAAATGCTGTCTTTGTTCCGGGAAACCAATTTCAAATACTCATGACTACCTACGAATATTTTGTAATAACATCAACAAGAACTTACACAATGTTTGGCCCCAGCCGAATCCAAATTGTTATAATTAATTCTGTGTGAACATTTCCAAATGAAGAACAATCCGTGAAAAACAAAAATTCTGCGACAATTGCCTAACTGTTGTATTGACGTATGAGAAAATGATGAACACAGCCCTTTTGCTTCGATGACCAATTGTTTCCACATCGCCCCAGATTATAATACAGCTAAATAACCAAGAAACACGGGTGTGGGTGTGTGTATTGCACATTCAGATGTCATTGCCTCTGAATGTACAGAGGGCATGACCTCTTCACCCCCACCATCATCATCACCCTCCAAAACAATGAATAAGCCTCGGTGGTGATGAAGATATATTTAAAACGTCTGGCTTAACAGCTTTTCAACATCCAAAGCACATTTATAATGCTCTCTGCCCACTCCCTAACCAACTGTAATGGATTGTACAATATCATAAACATACACACACATCATAAATGCACACACTAATACACACACATATGCCTAGGTGAAGCCATCTGTTTTCGTACAAGCCACGTAATGAGAATTTGTGGTTTTATTATTTGATTATGGTTGTCACTATAAATATGTGTATTGCTCTATCTGGTGTGCCATATACCGCATTAGGTAAAATTATATTATATTTCACGTATTACAGATTATAAGATGGACATACATGCATTGTATGTGTATTAAATTGAGTTTCAGTGCTATGTGTTATTTTTCTGTTTCTGAGATAATTAAATTCACATTTACTGTGTGATTCAGTATTCATGTATGCTTTGATACATTCACTTATGATGCAGGGGTAGGTAAGTGGATGGCCAGACAGACAGGCAAGCAGACATACAGACAGGTAGATAGACAAGCAGATAAACAGGTCGTTAGACAGACAGACAGATAGATAGATGGATGGGCAGACACAAAGTGTGACAATAACTTCTCCCAAAAAGAGCTAAGTAGCGATGCAATACAACAACAACAAGCTAACAACATGACGATGTCTGTGTGTTATGTGTGTGTGTGTTTTCCAGACGGAGTATGCTCGCTTCGAAGGTGGTCGCTACGTGTTCAGGATCCACCGCTCGCCGCTGTGTGAATACATGATCAACTTCATCCACAAGCTCAAGCACCTGCCCGAGAAGTACATGATGAACAGTGTCCTGGAGAACTTCACCATCCTACAGGTAAAACATCTGGACTGATCCCCCATCTGGACTCAGACAGAGCCTAAAGTCAACGTCTAGTGACACAGCTAATAGCTGTTATTTTTCTGATACAGGTATGGTAGTATA
This sequence comes from Molva molva, assembly GCA_900323295.1. Taxonomy (NCBI): domain Eukaryota; kingdom Metazoa; phylum Chordata; class Actinopteri; order Gadiformes; family Lotidae; genus Molva; species Molva molva. Next base: position 3,113 of record OOFG01048500.1, read on the forward strand.
ACGAGAGAATTTGTGGAATTAGTGAAAATACCAAGTAGCAACTGACTTGGCAAAAGTTTGAGGACAGACCCCCCTTTTACATAACCTATATTTGGTGCTATCTCCGGAATTTGATCTTAACTAAACTAAACTAAACGAGTGTGTGGGCAGGAAAGTTGGATCCCCAATGTCCACAGTCTACCCTTGAGCAAGATGCCTAACCCCTCCCTGCTCTTTAATGACATGTATCTGAATTCACCGTAAATCGCTTCGGACGAAAGCATCTCCTAAATAGTAAACAAAACAAGACTAAAACAATGCATGGGACCATTTCTAACGGTTTATGAATGAAAGAAGTAAACAGCCAATGAAACGATTCCATTCCGTTAAAACCCTCTCCAAAGGTTCTCTGTGTTCCGCTGTAGGCAGGCTCTTTTTTAGTAAATGTATTTCTTAGTTTTTAACGCTACGGTGTACTCTCCACGAGGGTCGGCAACAGGGAAGTGTGTCACCATGGCAACAGAGTGGTCCTCAGCCCCGGGGTTCAGAGACACCGGTGTCCCTTCCACCGGCGGTTGCATTCCTGGCTGCCGGGGGGACAATGGACATATTGATGCCCACGCAGACGCTACCGTCTCTGCACGGCATTAGCCCTCCTCACGGAGCCGATTCAGCCCCTATTAGCTAATATATACAGTGTTACACACACACACACACACCCACGCATATACACATGCACGCACACACACACACAGACACAAACACACACAAATACTAAATAAATAAATAATAATACTAAGATAACTTAAACTCACTCATGCTTCAATATTATCCAGCACTGAAATTAATAAAGCACATTTAATTGTATCTCCAAAATGTATGCAATGGGATAACCAAGATATGACATCTGTCATGGTTCATCTAGACCTACTTGATCTGTCCAGAAAGTTGTGTGAATGAGTCTTTTCAGGCTTTCCCTGAACAGAAATGTCCAACTGTCTCCCCTACAGGTGACCATCTCGAACTACACATCTGTACAGAAAGCTGGGTGAATGAGTAAATGAGTGTTTTTTGTTAAGTCTTTCCAGTCTTTCCCTGAACAGAAATGTCTAACTGTCTTCCCTACAACAGGTGGTGACCAACAGAGACCCACATCTGTCCAGAAAGCCTTCTGAATGAGTAAATTGCTTTGTAGAGTCTTTTCAGTCCTTCCGTGAACAGAAACGTCCAACTGTCTTCCCTACAGGTGGTGACCAACAGAGACACACTGGAGACGTTGCTGTGCGTGGCGTACGTCTTCGAGGTGTCCACGAGCGAGCACGGGGCACAACATCACATCTACAGGCTAGTCAAAGACTGACTAGCCTAAAAAAACATGGACTATTTTCTCACTTGGTGAGACTGTTACTAAAAAAAACGTGTACGATTCGACCGTCTGCGAGTCTACACATCAGGAAAACACTGGCTCAGTGGCTCCGACGGCCAACGAGAAGGGACGGCTAATGTCGGAGGAAGAAGAGGAAGAAGACTGAAGAAGGAGTAAACTGGAACTTTGTTTGAAGGCTTTGTTTGTTGAGTCGTTGTTAAGGAAAATTAACGTTAAAGAGGACTATGATCTACTGTGGTTTCTAAATAATAGGAGCCGAACTGCATGTAAAACTTGACGGTGGGATTTTTCCTCCTTATTTTAACTGTGCTTGTTTTGATTTGTGTTTTTCTTTCAAACGGACCCATGCGCGGTGGTTGATATGGCTCCGTGAAGAGTTGAGTTGTCTGATGGCGACATCTGGTGGCTGTAAAAGGAACGGCAGGAAAAGAGAACTAAAAGGAACTGAGGGTCTGCCATCTGAGTAAAAAACCAGTGTGCTATTTGGTGCCACATTTTGGTGTAATTTGTGACAAGTATTGATGTGCCATGCCACTTCAAACTACTGACAAAATTGTCTAACTGTTCCCTGTACTGTCTTGTATTGTTCCTATTTCGGTTGGTTTGTTGAAAACCAAACAAAAGGCATAGCCTATGAATGCAGAAATCTCTAGCTGCACCATGCCATGAAGAAATACGCTACTTCTTTACTTAACCCTCAACTGTTTCTTGGTTTTGAACTTTAAATGTGAATTGTAGTACAATTAGTAGTTTTGGCTTCATTTGTGCACAATTATATCTAATTTAATTGTCAATCTAGAACTACAGAAAAATGCTTTGGGATATTTAAACAGGTCTGCCACAGAATAGGCTCATCGTTATTGACTACACAATGAATAAATACAATATTAACAATAAACACAAAACAGAAATATAACTAGGCCTATCTATTGCCTAAGCTATCCACCAAACACAAATATTTACAAAACAAATTAGTCAATGATCTGTTTATTACAATAAACAAAGAAGTAATTAATTCAGCAGGAACTAAGCCTTTAATCCGCGTTATACGAGAACACCGTGTGTCATCTTCAAACAACAAATACCTCAACTATTAAAAAATGTATGACTTATAAGCCAATTACAAAGTTAAGGCTTTTATCATCATCTGAAAACAAGAGGATTTCATTCGAACTCTTTAAAGCGAAATTTAGAACAGCATGAAGGCCTCCACACCTGCAACCGCGTGTGTCTCCACCTACCTTAGTCGTAACGACACACCTTTATTGTCTTGGCACAGGACACACACCACACCGCACCACTGGGGCTGATTATAATGACTGACAACTCAAAGAGAGCCCCTACATTCCCCTGACATGCGAACCTGCTGTTCCGATTGTAATTCGACATGGTTTGACGAGAGATACATCATGAATGTTCCGTGTGGCGTGCTCACACTGCTTAGTTTGGTTTATGGCGCCGAGTCGAGGTGCTCGCCGACCTCTTATTATAAAAACTGTTGGATTCGGCGTTTCCCGGGCATTTTTATTGACGTGGAGGAATCTCAGAGGAGAGGAGCGCAGCTTCTGAAAAACTACCAAGAGGACACCGCTCTGAAATGCAGCCGGACCTGTTGCCTTACGAGAAATTGTAAGTTGTTTATTTTTCACTTAATCACTTTGAAGTATTCATTTAGGAATTAATAAATACAATAAATGTATTCAAGGTTGTATGTATTCATTGCATTCATTGATAAATTAACCAACCAACGAAACTTTATATTTTAACTTGCCCTGTGCATTACGCGTTATGTTTTAGCATATTAGGCCTATTCGACTTTATGTGTGAATATCAGGTGTATTGCAACGGTAGTGAGTGATGCTATCTGAACTCAGGTGCCTAACGCAATGACTTAGGCTACCGTCTTTTTGTGTCTGTAGTTTCCTGCAATCTGGCAATATTTCACTATGACACCGTTCAAGAAAATGCAAACTGTTATCACCTGCATTGCCCGACACTTGAAAGCTGCATACTTACCCACAGAGGCAACGTTGTACTCTACAACATCACCAAGGGTGAGTCTGGAACCTATACCGGAATTCAATAAATGCTTAGTAATAATCTAGTAAATGAAAGTGTTTAAATGTGCTGATTCAACAAAAAGATAAAAATGAAAATATAGTATTTTACATTCCGTATCGTAAACAAAGAGAATATAGATATAAATTGTTCCGAAATATTAAAATAAAGAAAAGATTGGAATATTGAACCTAAAAATTGCACTGATCAATGTTTCATGTCTTAGGTGTTGACCCTGACCTGTTGGTATTTGGGAAATATTTCACCTCCAACGTGCGTGTTTTACCGCACCTCTACACACGAATCAACGCTTCGGAGCCGCTGGCCTCGGACAAGCGGCAGTTCAACCGCCCCCACCGTCACCCTGCCCAGCCTGTGACTCCCGCCCCGAGCAGTAGAACAAAAAGCATCGGCACCGGCAGTGGAAACACACTGCGGAGCTCCATTCAACCCACAACCTTTCCAACCACTTTGACCTCCCCAACAGACCTATCCCACCTTGGGTGGACCCTGGACCCCGCCGCTGATAGTCCCCAGTCCCAGGCGCTCCAGTCAGTCCCAGGCACCCCTGTCGCTCCCCTGACAGCCACCATAACAACAACAACAACAACACATCTCTTATTGGACCAAACTTCTCCACAAACTGAGTATAAAGACCTGATTGCAGAAAGCCCTCAGGTCAGCAGCAGCTCCACTAAACAAGACACCACAAGCTCCAAACCGTACCCCACCTTCCCGACCCTACCCTCTTCCCAACGCGGAACAGACACGCCAGCAGCCGTGTCCGATTCATCATACGCTACAACCCCGACTCCCGCCGCTACAACCGCCGCCGCTCCCACGGCTAACGTGGAGAACGGCAACCAGTACGCCGCGGCGAACGAGACGATAGGGGGCCCCGTCGGCAGGAACATCACGGCGGCGGGGAACGGCGAAGGGGCTCCGTGGATGAATGGAGCCGGGGGCGACGGCGCGGACGGTCTGGGGACGGAGTGGCACGTTGCGGCTCACACCCTGCTGGTGATGGGGGCCACGTGCGTGACGGTGCTGCTCAGCTGCTGCTGCACCGTGCTGGTGGTGGTCAGCTGGAGAGGCCGCAGGAAGCGGAAGGGACGCTACCGGACCACCTGGAGAGGGAAAGGAGAGTCCATGCGTCTGATTAAGTACGTGCTCATCAGAGAAGGTTCTTGAACGCGGCCGGGAGAGAGCAAAGAAAAAATAAAATGAAAAAAAAGGAGACTGAGATATTGGGACTGGAAGTTCATGTTTTTTTGTTCGTTCATGACCGTGCCTTAAAATGTACATTTAAAGAATGTAAAATGGAATCTTATGTAAAGCGTCTAAGCTTTTGTTTTCAATGTGAATGTTGCACACATCTTCTAATCATTTCTATTTTTCCCCCAAACAAAATGTTATTCTATACCGTATCACTATTTAGAGAACCAAAAACACTTCTGGGCACAGGGACACAAACACAGACCTAGAGTTAATGAAAAACAGATTTATTAGAGTTGACGTTGAACACATTAAGCCCACCATTACAGCATAAGTATCTGGTTTCACTTGTGAAGCAATGGCTCGTGACAGGACAAAAAAAAAGAAAACAGGCGCTTTACCACAGCGCCTTGGTATAAAAAGGCGGCGATAGATGATACACAAGAAGACGTTCCATGCTGGCCGAGCTACATTTCAATACACTTCAAAAGAGTGAGAGAGGATGTTTACGCCAAACCTCGTGGAGCATGCCCTACACTTAAGTGCAGTGATGGGAGCTTCCAAGCAAGAAATGCGATGGAAAACGATCCAAGGGTTGTCGCGCGCGTTTGGAGAAGCTCGCTCTGCTTTTAAAAAGTAGGTGTCGAGTGATGTGTGGTGGTTGCAGTTCGACGTCCAGCACATTTGGGTTTCTAAATGTCCTGGAATCGCACGGACCACAGAGCAAAGCTGTTTCAAGAAGGAGAGGCGGTGGGGAGAGAAGGGGAGGGGGGAGGGATATTTAGCAGAACTGTCACTGAATGATTTCCCTCACTGGGACGCGGGCCCTCTCTCTCCCGCCCTGACGGCGAGGAGGAGAGAAGAACTGGAACTGGAGTTGGGGTTATGGATGTGGATTGAAGCATAACTTGAAAGCCTGAAAAAAGAAAAGAGTTCCACTATCAACCACACAATGTTTGTTTGTTTGTCAATGATGCTGAATGAGTGAATGATGATCGAGTCCTGTCCAGGAGAACAAAGGAGTCTCAAACGATATTAGAATGTTTGTTTTAAAGCCTCGAAGAGTAACCCAATGCTCCCAAGTGCTAATGCAGTCCTCTACTTGTGATCCAACGTCCCCAGGTGACCTGCTTCCCCGTGTGTGTGGCCGGTTGGATGGATTAAGGGGTGGATGGCTGGGTGGGTGTGTTGGAGATAGGGACGGCGCGCTACAGACTGAGCAGCTTCTTGACGGCCTCTCTGTAGCGGAGCGTGGCGCTCTCGCTCTCCCCCTCGTTCTTCAGTCTGGTGACAGAGTCCCGGTACTCCTGTACCTCGGCCCGGCCCAGCAGCTCCTCCCTCGGGGCCGCCTCGCCCTCGCCCTCTCCCGGGCCGGGCGCGTTCATGCGGGCCAGCGTGTCCAGGATGTTCTGCTGTGAGGCGCTGTCCTCCCAGACGTACTCGAAGCGGTCCGCCCGCGTCATCTCCGACTCCCACGCCTCCGTTTTCTGAACCACAAGATAAGAGGAGAATAAGTGAAGATAAGTGAATGTTGGACATAGGGGGCACGATGGATTATGGCATTACATCACATTGAGTCACATGGCTCAATATTCATCCACTGATGAATAAAGCATGTATGGATCTCCTGTACGCATGCCTGCCCATCTCTGGGCATGGATGGGATTTCCCTTAACCTGTAATGATTTCATGAACACTTCCGAATTCCAATTCCACCATGTTTGTAGTTTATTGGGTTGTGTTGGCCTGTCCAATGCTGGACAGTGAATATTATCACCTGGTTACCGGTTACAACCCAGATTTATGTTTAGATACCTGATAACTAGGACTAAAACCTTTTCTTTAGGAGCCTTCTTTTAAGAAGTACAACATCATCAGCAGAGAACTTTAGAGGGTGTTTCTAACTAGACGTCGGACTAAGAATGCTCACTTATTATTTCTCATTGTGCCTTGAAGATTCCCAACTTGTTTTGGTGAAGTCCAACTGATCCACATGATTGCTATGGGAACTCAAGGGAGAATCCTGTTAGCCGCCTCATAGCCGTCGCTCATCCCAGTCTTTTGAAGCTTCCCTCAGACAGATAGTGTTTCTCCGTACTACCACTGGACCCACCTCCCCTATCTGCCATCACAATCTGTGGGAACAACAATAGTCTCCACTGTTGAGTGGCTTAAAGCTCCACAGCGATCCGGCCTGATCCGTCTTGCTCTCCGGGGCCCTGATGGATGCTAATGGCCCTCATCACGGCTTTACATGTCTAATCCATACGGTGTTCAGTGTGGACGTCCCTGACCCAGTCAGGCTGTTGCGATCTCCATTGTCTGCACTCGGTTAGGCATCCTTGAGCAAGATGCCTAACCACTTCCTCAATAATAATAATAAAAGCATGCTTCTGAATTCACTGTAAATCACTTTGGATAAAAGCGTCTGCTAAAATGACTAAATAATAGTAAATAGTAGACTAACATTGGGCCAACCAACATGAAAGCATAGTTTCACTATTGGAATGAAAAGTAACAGTCAAAGCTTACCTCTATACACTCTCAATGAGAAGGTAATGAGAAACTGCATAAACGCCATTCAATTCCCTACTAAAACGTTCTTGCCATTCTGGGCTAAATTCTACGAGCACAAGTCAATAATAATGAAGTGCTGACAGGCCTGACACCGGCGCTGCCACGGCCTCCGTCCCCAGACCAACGGGCTGGCTGACGGCAAACTGCCTGATGACAGACAGCCACCTGCTTTCTCCATTATTAAAAAGGAGCATGCGCTGTGTTCACATTCCTGCCGTTATGTCTCACTCTACTCACTCCTGATTCACATTATAAGTGTGTTAGAGAAAAGCAGACCCCGGCCCCCCCACAGAACCCTAACCCAGCCCACTCAGGTCAGACGCCCAACCACCCAGCCACCTGATTGAGGGTAGGCCTGGACAAGCACACAGTGGAATTAGCAAGCACGGTTTCTCTCACCTTCCCGGTGTGTCTGTCTGTCCCTGAGTAGGTATAGAAAAAAAAGTAAGAGTAAACCTTAGCTGCTGACAATAGTCCTCTTTGTGGGCTAGCGTTTCAGCTCCAACAGTACAGCACTCTCCAGGCTTTCACAGGCCCGTCCACTGCCACTGTGCCTTCCGTTGTGAGTCCTAAAGGGCATCGGACGGTGTTCAGCTTCCCAGCAAATGGCCTCTTTTCAGGAGACTAAAACATGACCAGAAGAGCTCCAGAAGGCAGCGGTTGGAACAACAGGGGGGGGATTGAGGGTTCCTTGGTGGTGGGTTTCTCTGGAGTGGTGTTGGGCTGGCTGAATGTGAATGGGTGTCGGAGTCAACATCTGATAGGGGGAGGCTGGGTGTTTTTGTTCTCTGTGTGGAAATGTCATGAGGACAATGCTGCCCAACTCTGATGTATCCTGACGGGATTACACATGGGCAGACATTTCAACAATCTTACAGGCCTATTTAATGATAGCCGACTACTGTTGCTACTATTTAGTCATTAAGCAGATGCTTCTATCTAAAGCAGCTTGGGATTTATTATTAGAGGTCATTAATGAGCAGGTAGGGGTTGGGGCATCTTGCTTAAAGACGCCTACCAGAAGACTGTGTGCAGACATTGAGGTTTGAACCCCTAACCGTTTGGCTAGTAGTCAAACACACCCCTAACCACTAGTCCATCCTGACAATCATATTTCAACTCTGCATGCCTGCATAACACAACATTCTGATTTGAGAGGGGGAACTGTTTATGTGAAACTGAAGATAGCCCTTTGTATGACATGCAGGTGGGGTCCACAACGGCACTGCCAGGTATGTTTTCCAATGACCGTACATCAGTGGAAACCTCTAGATAGACATCTGGATCTAGTATAGATTCAACATCAGGAGGAGAGTGAACTGGGCATGGAAAAACAAAGGTCGTGGTTGATGTCCCAGTGTGCCCTGGTTAGCCCTGATCAGAACTTTGAGTCGGGGTTGGAACGAGATGCATCCTACATTTGGATGGTAATATTCTTGCTCTTATTTGAAAGACAACCGTGCTTCCGCAGCCCTGTTATGCGTTTAGTTTTCAAGGCCTAGGTCACAGATTTCGACCCCAAGTGTACCAGGTATCCGAGAGCCTCCACGCGATAAACGGCGGTGTTGGCATGCACCACTGCTTTGAGAAAGACCTAATTTAAGAACACTTTCATGGACCTTACCCATGCTTCATGATAGAGAACAGTCAGCAGGTACATGGCATAGTCGGTATTCTGCTGTCTCAACGGGCAACTGGAGAAGAAAGAAGGAAAAATGACAAAAATGACATTGCTGTATTTTATAATTTAATATTGGATGAGCTTCGGTCTGCGTGTGTCTGGGTGCACACGCACCCAGACACACACACACGGATACACACTCTACCTGTCCGTTGTGATGGTCAGGATGTCTGTGTCTTTACAGTATCTGTCCCCAAGAAGTTTGAGCATCTTCTTCCGTGCATGGTCGTCCAAGTTCAGACTGGAAAGCCTGACCTGTAAGGAAAAGTATGATATTATATAACAATACAAGTACAAGAAAAAGCATGTGATGCTTTTCCAAAAACAGTTTGGAATGCGACACATAGTGGCTGCATTCAAGCAGACCTTTGATTTGCTTGTAAAGTAATCCTTTACAAATTGTCAATCCATTTGATGTATATTTATATGTCAGGCTTTGTGTGTTAAAATCCCTTTACTTCTGAGAGATGAAAACTACAACAGATCAGCTCCTAGTAAAGAGAATAGATTGAAACCACAAGATTAAACTGTTTTAATGCGTGTTTCTTTGTGTTTCATTTGATCATTTATCCAAAACAGCATGCATCTAAGAATTGTCCGAAATATATGGGAAATAGTTGATTTTAGGTTTGAAGAGCAATACAAGATTTTCACAAAGCATTTGTAACTGTAGTCAATTTGGTATATCAGTGGTCCATCCAACCATATCAAAATATGTATTTGGGCATTTATTGTGCCCCTAGTGGTCAAGGTTTTACTCATTTTGCACACATGCTCCTCTAACAGATTCACAATCAATCCACGAAAATTCGGAATACTATTAACAGCATCAGTCTACTCTGTACGTAAGACGAATGGTCCAAGTACATACTGAATTGACTGAATCGAGAAATGTTAATATTTCACTGCAACTATAAGCCTATATCATATCTATAGACATATCCCCAAACCCAATAAGCATTACACACACAGAGTAGCACACCATTCAAAGGGAGGTCAATCTATTTCTGTTGGAAGTCAAGTCCCTGCTGGGCAGTAGGGGATTATTTACTCTACAATCTATCCGTGATTCTGTTTAATCCACAGGGATTTATGTCTGAATAACTCCCACCTACAAACATCTAAATGAATGCAGAGAATAACTGGAACAGATGGTTTGTGATTAGAGCAGGATATTTTTAATATTTTATGTTTTTTAAGGATAGGAAATTGAGAAGATTGTTAATGCAGGCTCATGCTAGAGTTAGATGAAAGTCCTAAAAATATAACAAATACAAAATTCAACATAGACAATATTAGATATTGTCTATGTTAATATGCTAATATTGTTTGTCTAATATTAGACAAACTAATTGGATATAGTGTCCATGTGGAAATATAATAGCCTCAGAATTTTAAATTAATAATAATAATAATAATAATAATAATATAATAAAAAATAAATGGAGCAATTTAAATAACTTTGAAGTGGGTAATCTTTTTGAGAACCGAACATCCTTGCATGAGCTTAGGGAAATACAGCTGTCCAAGCAGACTGCATGATAAAAAGGTCACAGAGACATAATGTTGGATTGCATTTTTGATTCTCCCTCAAAATCCCTGTACCCATTTTTATACATCCTGTCTTTCCTCCTATTGGTCCAGTGCTACTGGGCTCACATCAGGGCGGGGGTGTGCCAGACGTAGGAAAGGATAATGACAATGTATTGTCTATGCATCCATCCATAGCTATCATCACGCAACCAATGACTGTGGGCTCGTTTCATGTATATTCTGTAATACTCTAATATATAATAAGTACTCAAGTTGAGACCAACATAGTACAGAATGCTCCTATTCTTAAACCCACAAATGGACTAAGCAAAGGTAGTAGGACATTTCACAGGATTATGATATTCCATCATGTGCTCCTCCAAAAATGAATCCTCAACTCATCATAGGCCGATATATTTCAAAACCCCCATAGAGAGATGTTGTAGAGAAAGGCAGGGCGGAGGAACTCACTCGGAGATGGACAACGCGGGCGGCAGGGTTTCTGATGGAGGGCCCGGTGGACACGTAGTCAGTGCTCTCTATTCTGATGGGGAGGTGCTTGTCAAGGTCGGCCTCTGAGTCCAGGCCAGAGGGCCACTCAGTGCAGAACGCTGATGGAAGAAAAAAGAATGTCACCCAATTTCCCCTCGGGGATGAATGCAGTGCCCATCTAATCGAATAAGTAAATGAGCAAACAGTCCATAAAGTGAAAAACAATGGATAAACGCTTTGCAAGGAGGCTTACGTTTCAAGGCTTCACAGTGCTTCTTAATGGCTGCCGGTGTCAAATGCAGGAAGTTTGGTATCTAAACAGGAGAACCAGAACAGGGGAACACATTGTTATCCAAACAAATAAACATCTTTTAAATGCATAGTTGATATATTGGTAGATTCTACATGACATTGTATGTATCCACATGTTTGTCTAAACAAAACCACCTCTAAACATCTGCCCATCACATTTCCTCATGTCTTTTTTATGACTTAGTAGCACTTAGTAATATTGGTTATTAATTTATAATGAGTAATGAACTGCTATCAGGTCTACCATTCATTTCACAGTTGTATAGGAGTTCCCACAAAATACATAAATAAGGACAAGAGAAACAAATATTATGGGCTTAAATAAGGATGCAAAGCACTTGCAAGTAATCTTTTAAGCCGCCCTTTTGGGCAGAGGGAGAGAATGAAATCTAGAATGTTTTGCCTGGCCCCCCTCCTGTCCAGCTGTTGCAACCCAAGGGAGGTACAACATCCGCGGGACCTGAGGTCAAATAGCACAGCTGGTCCAGACACAGTGAGAGACTGGGCCACATCATGGGACAGGTGATGGCCAACAACAACACTGAACAAACAATCAAATAAACTACAAACATGGTGGAGTTGAACTTGGAAGTGATCATAAAGAAATCTGACGGAACAGAGTTGGACAACCGTGTGTTTAGAAAATCTAAACATATGCTGGTTTGCATTCAAGCAAAATCGAATTCAGCTAATGTATAATTAATTAATTAATGTATAATGTAATCAAGTTGGTGTATTAACTTATGTAAATCCAAATCATATGTCCAGTCATAAAACATTGCGAAGAAACATATTCAGCCTTATTGCTTATTGTCTTTACGCTGAATATTTGATCGAACGAGACTCACAGTGGATAAAGAGACATATAATCTATAAAGGATTGATAGATTGTATTTAATCTGAGGATGAGTGAGAGACAGTCATAGAGTTAATCACAACTGCCCTTCTAAAGAGATGTATCTATATCCAACGCATACTGCTGGAAACTCTTATCTATGTGTACATGAAGGGAATTAGCTGCTTATAAACATCAATAAACCTTATCTTTTACCTCACAAAGCATCTTGATTTTACAAATAAAAATCAAATTTTGTAATATAATATAATGTCCTTTATAAGCCCCATGACATCCACTTCAGGGATGACCCACTGACCTTTATCAGCTCCAGGTTGCCTCTCTTCTCTGAGGGAACTCCCCCCTTCACCGGGTAGCCCATACGCACAGGCAGAGGGACAGAGCCTGGTCTAAACGGCGCTGCGGACGGGTAGACCGCAGTCCAGTCCTGCTGGCTGTCCATCTTCTCTGTTCTGGGCTCCCCTGGCTTAACGACACAGGATCACACAAACTCAGCAGTCGGGCCCAAATATGAATTCGTTGTCAGTAAATCTCATAGTCTATATGAATTGGTTTTCGCGAGTTACACCATTGATTCTGTAATTAACAATGAATATAATAACATGGTTTAAGAATTGTACACAACAATCTGACTTACATCTCTTCTGGGTCGCCTTACAAAAGTTCCTCGACCACCTCGGTCATTTACGCCTTAAACAACAAATACACAGTATATACATTTGGAGAAAATGAAATGTAATGAAGTTACTACTAGTGTTACATAGTAAGACAGAAGAGAAAACACGACCATGCACCAGTGTGCGAGGTGGAGGTTAAGAGCCATGACATTATTTAAAATAATCTTTCATAAAACGTCACCTTTATTTCCAGTAAAATTGGATGTAGAGAGAGCCGTAGCATATGTCGCCCTGTTTAATGATGTATATAGTCCAAAACTAGGGCCATTTATTCGACCTAAGGACAGGCATATCTTGGTAGTGTGAGCAGCCATGTTTTTCCAATGATAACGGAAAGCGAAGAGGTACAATGCTAAAATTCATTGTCTAGTTCACTAAGCGCCCTCTCCAGGTACGTACGGAAAGTGCAATATTTGAAAAGGTGATTGACCAGACTGTGATGGACTACCAGAGGAACTCGTGACTTTCATATACGTTGTACGAATTAAACCCAACTATTTAACTTTAAGGTAAATGCTACCCAAAAACGTAATAATCAAATTAAATAGACATACCGACTATCCATATTTGCCTTAGTGGTAGCCTAATATAGTGTAAAGCACTAGTTTATATTGTAAACTATTTTCTATATTATTGTCCCTGAATTGATTCTGACGGTGTAGCTGTCACCTCTCAATATTATCAAACGCGTGTCAATTAAAATGGGCTCGAAGCATGGCGTGCTGCTTAGCAGATCATCGCTCTATGCAATACATGTCAACAGTTTACAGCTGCAGTGTCAAACTGCAGGCTGAAGAGAGACACTTCAAAGGAACTCGTTGGGCGGGCTGCAGATGATGAAGTCACGCGATTCGATTTCGTTTTCCGCTCATTTGTATTTTTTATCCAGTTCATAATCGTGTATAATCATAACTATTCGGAGATTGATTTTGTGGGAGAAGCCAAAGGTTTACAGGTACGATTTCGTTTTCTGTAAATAAGAACTTCGTATTTTTTTTTACGAATTCAAGGTAAGTGACCATGTTATGTTTTCTGGCTGATTCATGCCTACTATGCAGATGTATGCATCGAACTCAGTGAACGCACACGTAACTGATGACATCTGGTTCAGTTACTGGAGTCGAGGAAAATGAAACGACTTATTTTTTAAATTATTCTACTGTTAATTAAAATGACGCCTAATTTAATATCAAAACTCTAATGACAGCCGGCCGGCGTGTATGCACTCTATGGAAAAGTCAGACAATACGCTGTAACCGTATTCCCTAACACGTCTATGCATGCTTAATAGTGTATTGTGTATGTCTTAGTTGTCTGAGTTTGGGGGCAGAAACTCTATCTACGGAGGGACAGCGGTCCTGGTGGCCCCTGTCATCAGTCCATCAGTTGAGGACAAATATATCGTGGGCGGCAATAGCTCTAGTTACACAGCTTCTGGTCCAAATACGTTTTCCATAGTCTGCAGCCGTTCCATCACCCCAGCTTTCATGGTTCACAGTAGGCTAATGCAGACCAGGGATGTGGTGACGGCTGGAAAGGTGTGTATGAT
>OOFG01048509.1:0-13491 GCA_900323295.1 Molva molva
CCAACTGTAATAGAATTGTATGATCACATGTAAATGATGTGCCCGGATATACGTCGTCACGTGATAGACGCATGGGGGACGTCAACCTGAAGTTGATGGAGTAAAGACGTTGAGTTAACGTGGAGCCATGTGTGGACATCTTTTATTATAAGTTACTAAATACTTTACACCAACATCTGCAAGAATTGTTCACTCCGACATGCAACATCTGCAAGATTTGTTCACTCCGACATGCAGTAAATCACAGTGCTCTTATTGCATCCATAGTGGTAAACTACATTCATAGACTATAATTATGGCGATCTCTTATATGTATCGATCATTCATCTCGATAGCAGTCGGCGCTACAATTCAATGTTTACTTGCCATGCGGTACGTGAATATAGGTTGCTTGATAACATGAGGTGTGCAGTTGTATCGCAACAGTTTCGTTTTGGATACCAACTTCCTCCGAAAGAGTGATTGCCTACCTTTAGTTATCGAACAGGGAAACGACCTCAAAAACGAACGTCTCCAAATACTGCTCCATACTGATTATATAATCAGCACATCTGAATAAAATGAACATGTGCATTAAAGCATGCAAGTGTATTCTGCCCCAGTTCTGTGGTCAATACTGACGCCTAGTGGCGGAGTTGTGTGTTGTCATACGTAAATAAAGAAGTTGTCAGTTCAAGCTTTCGGAGCAGAGGCAAAGTGTCTTAAGTTCTTCGTAAGTTAACAACCTTGACAGAGGATCATTTGTAAGTTTATAGACTAGTACATTTTATGACATCTCCTAGCTTAATTTGAATGCATAATTCGAGTTTGGTATTTTCTTATACTCTATTTCATGTTTAGGTAGGGTCTTGACACTGACAGCTAACTTTGTTAGCGTGGCTGCGTTATGACATGTTTAGCCGTATATGTCTATGTGCACGTTCGCGTGTAGCAGGATAATTCTACTGTTGTTTACTTGTTATTATGAAAGTAATCATCGAAAAAAAAAAATAGCAGAGACGTCCAACGCAGAATATTCTTCCCACCTTTCCAGGCTGGTGGTTAGGTCTGCCAAATCCTCATCTTCACATCGATCAAGCAACTCAAATTCAAGCCAGGCTGCCACACAAGCACGGGCTATGGCTGAAGCTGCCCGCACTAGAGCTGAGTTTGCCAAACGCCAAATAGACATGGAGGTCGAAAAGGCACGCATTGAGGTGACCCTAAACGCTCTAAAGCAGGAAAAGGAGCAGCTTTTGCTGCAGCAAGGGTCCTAGAGGCAGCTGATCCTGTAGAGATGGCCATCTCAAGCATCCCTGCTGCAACATCTGGGTTGATCTGGCACACACTGAAGAGTACATCAATACCCACTTCTTCAATGATATAAAACAAGAAAGAAAGAATGATGGGGAACCCCAGTCTTAGTGCAACCTGGATTGGTGTGTGCCACAACCATCTTCAACGCGCCCTGAGGATCAGAGGAGTCCATGTGAATAATCCAGAAGCAGGTTTTCAGCGTTTATGGCAATGGCTGGACAAGAATTACGGCTCATCAGAGGTCATTGAAGCATCTCTGTTCAAACATCTGGAGAGCTTCCCCAGAGTTTCTTACAAAGAGAATCACCTTTTGCAGATCTTCTTCTTGAGCTAGAAGCAGCAAAGAATGAGGGCTCAAGCGGAATAAATCCCAGAGTAAAAAAGCTCCCTCATAGCCTTCAAGAGTCATGGGTCAAACAGGGGACTAGATATAAGAAAGATGCTAAGGTTCGCTATGCACCCTTTCCTTACTTTGTCCAGTTTGTGAACAGCCAAGCTGAAATAAAAATAAAAAACCCCAGCTTCACGTTACAGTAACCAGTAAAACACACAAAATTCAGTTACCCTCACGTTGAGTTCATGGAGAAGATCTTCAGCAAGGGACATGCAGAATATGCCCCTCCCCTTAAAGCTGGTCAAGAGTGCTGGTAACTCCCGAGCTTTGGCATTTACCACCCACAAAAGGAAAGATCAGGATAGTCTTCGACTCAAGCACTCAATGCAACAATGTATCCCTCAATGAGGTGCTGCTTAATAGCCCAGATCTCAACAATAGTCTTGTCGGTGTGCTCATCCGTTTCTGGGCTTGAACCGTATGCAGTAATGGCAGACGTGGAGCAAATGTTCCACAATTTTACGATCTGGATGGAGACATTGCAGAGTTTCGAATGAGGGTCTATGTGTTCGTAAATTGCCCATCACCATCAGTTGCCATCTATGGGCTGAAAATAACTGCCATAGAAGGAGAGGAACAATATGCAAGTGATGTAAGGCTATACATTGAACGCCACTTCTATGTGGATTTTGGATTAAAGTCATTCTCTTCTGAGGCTGAGGCCATTGATGTACTGCGCAGAACTCAGAAAATGCTGGCACAGTCTAACATCCGCCTGCACAAGATGTCATCCAATACTCCTACTATCACATGTTTCTTTCAGGATCATCTTCCAGGACGAAGATCTTGCTACTGGCCTGCAAGGTCTTGAGCTTGGGTAGGTTGCACCGCCAATGCAGCGTAGCTTAGGATTTTGATGGGACCTGTCCTCAGACCTATTCATGTTCCGGTTGGCAATCAGTGAAAGGCCTTTTACAAAACGGGGAGTGCTGTTGGTCATCAACAGTCTATATGACCCCCTTGGCTTTGTGCGCCTGTAGCATTGAAGGTTGTTCTATCCTGAGAGATATCTCTTCTGATGTCTGTGATTGGGATGCTCAATTGCCAAAAGAAAAACAAGATCAATGGCAAAGATGGAACGATTCTCTGAAGCATCTACAGCAGCTAAACATCCCCAGAATGTACACCTCAATTCCCTCTTCTGCAGCACAGAGGAAAGAGATAGAAAATGTCTGTGATGCATCCACAAATGCTTTAGCAAAGGCCTATTGCTAAAGCTAGCAAGCTAGTGGCTGGCTTTGGAGGAAGGCCTGAAGGGAGGGATGGGATTTTTTGCGGTTAGATATTTATTTCATTATAATATGTTATATGATATTGCCTAATATGTAAACAGCAATAACCAACTCAACGTATTCCTTGTTGCAGAAGCTTAACTAGAGCTGATTGAGTACTGACCCTGGCATTAACCCCTGCAAATGATTGCCTTCTGTTGTTTTGCCCAGCTACTCCACTTTCATGGTATGTACCTGTTATTTTACAGCGGGGCTGTATTTTTAGACCAAGGCCGTTGTTTTGGTCCTGTTTGGTCACCCATGTTATCTGAGTTGGACAAGACAAAATAAATAAAAATACCGTTGCCCTGGAAACAGTCAACCATTATATCCTTGCATCCCAGTGTTGACCTTCATGGCTTACTTTTAAATTGTAGGAGTTTTCTCTCTGTCACAGACGACTTTGCGCTTGGGGCCCATTTCTCAGTGAAAACTTCCCCAAAATCCCTCAAGGCTCCATCTTAGGACCGGGTTTGTTTAGCCTTATATGCTGCCACTGTGAAATATGATCAAAAACCATTAAATAAACTGTTCTGTATTTGTACACGTCCATATCAGCCCTATTGATAAAGTGGTTCAAAGCATTCACACATAACATGCAGGGTTTCCCTTTAATGTATTAGAGTGTGGCAGCCCACCACTACCGCCAGTCTTCAACATTGCAAAAGAAAAAAAACTCACACACAAAGCGTGACTTCATTTATATGAAAAAATACATTATGCATGTTGGATTAAAATATAACTATAAAAATCTAAAACAATGAAATGAACCTTTTGGAAATTCACCCGAGTCATGTTACTCAAGTCCACGGTGGATGCAATACTTTAACATCCCAAATAGTGAACAAACTGTAATGCAATCAACACAAAAGCACTAATCGTTAATAACCGAACAATACAATAAGTTCGGTAAACCCCTTTGCAACTACAGAGAAGCTAGGGTGGCCGGTACTGGCCTTTAAGGTCCAGTAGATACTTCCAAAATTAGTTCATCGTCTACGACAGCATCGAGTAGCCAATTTTGTCAAGATGTTCCTTGATAGATTTATTAATTGTATTTAGTAATTGTTATTTAGTCTGTAAAACTATAGGTCATAGCTTACAAGTACGATAGCGATCCTAAGTTAAGATGAGTGTCCTCTAAAGAGCTGTTTGTCTGTTCTTGGCTACTGTAGAAACATGGCGGTGCAACAGTGATTGATTGATTAACTTTATTAATCCCCGAGAGGGAAACTTCCTCAGTCACCGCACGCCGACAACACCATTAAAACATTAGTGACAGAACTCACAACAGAACGTACACATGATCCACACACAGACACTGTACTCATCAAGGCAAGATCAGCCACAAGTGCAGTGCCACTTGTGGCTGATCTTGGCATTTTTTTTGTTGTTATAGACATTTCATGTTTATAACAAATACAAATAAATAAATAAAAAGCAGGTAAGACCATACCAAAATCAGGACATCAGTAGCCCTAAAACAACTGGAGGATAACTCCCTAGGGAGTCTACATCTTGAAATACGTTTTTAGGTACAAGCTGAGTACCTAAGGTGCTTCTAAGGCTAATAAAAACACCATGGATCCTGCTCTTTTAATCTCGATGATCCGGTTCCTGTCTTCAACTGTGGTGCTTTTCCCCTAGCAAACCCCTGCAAATCACGGCCGTGGACCACAGCTACACAACGAGACAAGAAAAAGCCACACATTTAATCTATATTATTGAAAGCTATAATAATTATGATTATGAATAAATAAATAAATAAAATAAATGCCTTGCCTGGAAAGTACCAATACAGTGGTGACAACATGAGCCTTTCCCACCACAGTGCCCCAGAGGCTCCAGGCACACTCTGGCAGTGATCTTCTGGCCATATCGATATATTAACTGAAGGCGGTGGATTTCATTGGGAAAACTAGTGGGTGACATTGTTCCAAAAGTTATCACAAGCCTTTCCTAATCAGAAACCCTGGAAGTACCCAATAAGAATAATAGCAATCAAGGGCTTTGAAAATATAGTTAATACATACACACATACACTGATCTACATTATCATATCTAGCCTACCAATACCAGTTCTCTGTACTGTTCCAGGGAGGCGGAGAAGGCTATCGTCAGGGGTGTTTTTAGGACTTGGAAACTTCCAGAGCTGAGACCAATACATCTGGGGCTAGCCCCAGGCTTTGAAGGGGGGTCTGATTACGGACGTACACTTGATTACGGACGTACTTACATGATAACTTACGTGAACAAATTGCATGATTGCACTACTAATTTACCTACACGGAGTAAACTGGATCACAGTTTACATCATCCCACGAATATCACTAACTCTCACTCTCAGTTCACCTTGTTCCAAAATGAACCTAGCAGAGATTTCCCCATTATCCACGTTCCTGGCAGCAACCTTTGCGAACCAGGACCACTTTATTGGCTGTATCGTGGAAGATTGCGGCACTCACATTCTTGCTACGCTCCTCAGCCTCACTCCCCAACTGCCCATCCTTGCTTCGCCTTCTATGTACCCAGCCGCGCTACCCAGCCTCGCTCCTCAGCTGCCCAGCCTCGCTCCTCAGCTGCCCAGCCTCGCTCCTCAGCTGCCCAGCCTCGCTCTCCAGCCGCCAAGCCTCGCTCCTCAGCTGCCCAGCCTCGCTCTCCAGCTGCCCAGCCTCGCTCTCCAGCTGCCCAGCCTCGCTCTCCAGCTGCCCAGCCTCGCTCTCCAGCTGCCAAGCCTCGCTCTCCAGCTGCCCAGCCTCGCTCTCCAGCTGCCCAGCCTCGCTCTCCAGCTGCCAAGCCTCGCTCTCCAGCTGCCCAGCCTCGCTCTCCAGCTGCCAAGCCTCGCTCCCAAGGCCTGTTACCGAGCCTGAGCTGGCATGCCCCTTTCCTGACCTTCCTAGCCCTGTTCTTGACCCTGATTCGCCTAGCCCTTTTGCTGATCTTCCTTGCCCTGTTCCCAAGCCTAGGGTAGGAGGGGTATGACATCAATTAATTTCTTATATGCTTAATTTAGACCACATGCTATTCAAGCTAACAGCAGTACCTCATTGCACTACATATTTGTAGTGCTAACACCAGTCCGGAATAGCTTCTTCTTCTACACATAGAGTGGTCAACACAACCCCATATACAGTTTTATGGGTTTGAGATAAGTCAGACCCAACAAGCATGGCCTCTTTGCCATTCCGCCCATGCCAAGATAGACTGAAGGTTTACCTGGGTAAATAAGAACCTGTAGGCGTGGCTTATTTACCATTCCACCCATTACCAATATTAGACCGAATGCTACCTGTATTCGGGAGATGCTTCGTGAACCACCTCCAGAGTTCAAGCTTGTTTGATTAAAGATTAAAATTACGTTTCATCAGGTAGCATGAGGGGTTGAGTAATGTAACAATCATGGCCTAACCCAACTCACTACCTGTTTTTCCTGTCTGTAGTGTAATGTTGGTCTCCTGTGCTAATTGAGGCCTATGCAATTAGTCTCTGCTGAAAAAGCCTACATCATTAATTCGTATTGACATCCACATATATATATACATATATTTTCACCTATTTATTAAAATGTATGCTTATTGGTTGATACAATTTAATATTAAGGCCTTGCTTTTTATAATTTGTATGACCTTATACTTTAAAATACCACCATGAAAGTATCAGTAAAAATACAAAAATAAAAAACGTCTGACCTTGACCTGACTAAATGTTTGGGGCTGTGTTTATTTACTGTAAAACTGAAATATATATATATTGTCCACATAACCAAGTTATATTGATTCCACATATAGTCTACGGCCAAATTGCTGTTGGCCGAATAGTGGTCAAGTCCTTGACCAATATTGGCTAAATATTGGTCAAGAATATTGGTCAAGTTGGTCAAGTATTGGTCAACCAGTTTTTAAAATGTTTGTTGGACGTTTATTTTACAATAAATGTATAATATGTACATCATTTTCACAATATCTAGTCAATCTTATTCAACAAACTGTCAAATTGGAGTTGGTCGAAAATGGGTCTCGTCCACAAAGACGCAGATCGCATTACAACTTAGAGGGGGACCACAAACATGGAGGTTTAATCTTCTCGGACAAGAAGAACCTTGTTTACCATGTAACGTTAGCATTGTAGCTTTCCGCTGTTTACAGAGCAACTGTGAAGATGGAAGAGAGACTGTTCGCCGCCGTGTTGTCCTTTCCAGAGATGTACAAACCTGCCATGAGGGAGTGTTTAAAGTTCACAACATAACGTCACACAAATGGGCCATGAAGTGACACTCCTACATCGCCGCAACGCCTGAATTGGACTGAATGAGCCCTAGGCTTCACGGACATAATAGTAAAACGCCACGGTGTTAGCAGTGGCGGTTATGTTAAGGGTTATGTTAAGGGTTGTGTTAACCGCTGCTCCGTCTGAGCAGCGGTTTATTTTGATGTCCGAGTGAGGGTTAAGCTTCTCAGTATAACGCCATGGTGTGTGGCGCATTCACATACAACGTCGCTCATGATAACGCTCATACACAACGGAGGTACCAAGTTTCCCCCTTCCTAGAACTCTCAGCCCAAAACGCATTTATTACAATCTCATTGTGTCGAAAATCGAAATACAGCTGTGGGTTGACTGACACTTTAAAATCTATATTAATGAATCACTTTTGGGCCATCACTACATATGTACCTATTTTACAGAGCCACACATCCACAAATGCAGCACCATTAATTGTCTGAAAACAACAGTGGGTATACCGTGCCAATGGTATAGCAACGGTTCAGACCACTGAGCAGGATACGTAAGGGGTCATCAACAAAACACAACAAAAAGTGTTGTGTTTATGTGTGAATTATTTTAAAAGGGGAGTTCCTTCTATTAAATAAATCATTTAAATTCCATAATTTAATTAGAAATAATGAATATTGGGGGTGGGGCAACCATGTCTTTCAGAAGTTGGAGGGGACTTCGTCCCCTCCGTGATCTGCGCCCATGCTCGTCCGACGTTCATTCTAAAATAGATATAATCAAAGTACATAAAGTGCACAATATCGAGTTTTACTTTTAAATTGGAGTTTGTCCACAATGGGTCTTGTCCAGGTCTCGTCCTGACATCAGACAGCGGTTTGTTAAAAGGTTTGTTGGACATCTATTCTACAATGAAGGTATAATAGTAGGCTACACATAACCGAGTTATGTTTATTCCAGATACGGCACAATTGGACTTGGTCGAAAATGCGTGATGTCTATCAGACCGCTTTGCTGCGACCAGTTTTTAAAAATGTTTGTTTGGCGTTGATTTTACAATATCTCCAATACATATAATTTACTTTAAAAATAAATGTGTACAATGATTTATCTACAAAAGATAAATTAAACAAAACCGTTGATTTCTTTTAGCTTGTCTTAGACTCATTGCCTGGTGCTTTGCATAAGGATCCTGTGACCCATCATAGGTGTGGCTGAGGCGGGCACAAGTACCTTAAACAAAGAGTAATAGACAATTTATCCATTCATTCGACTCATGGCCTAACACGCAGCAGATTCGGTTATTTTTCTATAGCCTTACACTATTGGCAGTTCTTCACATTTAAAAAACATTTTTGACTTTCGAATTCGTTAATATTTTCCAAATATCTAAGGTAAGACAACACAACATTTGTAGTCTACGGTATTGTATTGTTCTTGTTCTTATTTGAAATATTAGAATATACCAACATATTACTTTTATTATGGGTGGTTTCTCTATAAAATATGATTATTGACACATTTCAATGCGTATCAAACTACAGTAGGCATCGGGTTAAGGCTACTCGTCCCTTTGTTGAAAGAAAAACTCCCCAAATCTTCCCGCGCGCCACTGTGCATGACCGCGGCACTTGATGAAAATGAATTTAAATAGGCCTAAATTACACTCTGTGGTATTAATGCTTGCCTGTTGGGCACATTGATTGGCGCGCGTGGACATTTCAGACCGATCTGACTGGCCACACACGTCCGTGTTTTGGTCCCAGTCCGTCCCTGAATAAAGCTGTTCGTACTTATTTTATCGTTGGTTAAGTTTTTTGGACCCCCTCGAAAACAAGAGGGTTCATCTCATGGGTCTATGCTCAAGTCAAAATGTAACATTATTTGCCACAGCCGCCAGCACTGAAGATAAACAAATAGGTCAGAAAAATGTGAACCGACAATATGTGGTCTAGGTAAAAAATAATGATACGATAAGAATATTAATAAATAATACTGTGAATTAATAGGTGCTAAATAATAGCCTATAGGCTAGGCCTAATACACAATTGAAGTTACTATAATGAACAAAATGTCTAGGGTCTATTATTTTAGGAAAGGGAGAGCAAATGAAAGGAATGTGCCTTGTAGTGTCATGTTGCAAACAGACCTTTGTTTTTGGACATGCGGTGTAGGCCTATTGACGTTTCTATGGAAATCCAGTAATCTCTGTCATAAATGCAACCCATGAGACAAAGCAGCATTTATATGTCCGTTTGCACCTGTTCAACCCTAGATAGATTCAATGTCAGACAGAACAGGTCTAGTCACATGCGATGACTGATAAAAAAAAAAATAAAATAAAATAAATAAATATATATATATATGTAAATATATATACACAAATAGAAAAGAGAAAGAAACAGAATATAAAACAATTTCTTGGTTGGAAGGTTCTGGGTTCGATCCATATGACCTGCAACAATAGAAAAAATGGTTATGCATAGTTATTATCTAGCTATGCCCATATCAGTGAAATCAGTGAAACATAACCATTACGATGATACTCTGATATCCGACCAATGGCATCAACATTAAATATTTGTAGAGGTGTATCTTCACTGCTGCCAACTGCCTAAACAAAGCCAGCAGTTAGGCCTATATCCACTTTCAGATTAAGCTGTGTGCTGTATACATGGTATACCGATGTTGATTGATATGTTGTGCGTCACTCTGTGTTGGTGACACAGAGTGATGCACTGATATTAAGGGTTGTGAAATCTCTGATGGTCATAAACATATTATTGTTACATTTTTATTTATATTATTAGGTATTCACAGTGTATCTGTGGATACCTATTGTTATTCTAGGGATTCTTATTAGGTATTCACAGTGAATCTGTGGATACCTATTGTTATTCTAGGGTTTGGGTGTTCTTATTATTATTATTCCGGATTGGTAATGCCTAAATCTCCGCGGTGGACTGGTCAAAAGTTTTCAAATTTGGGTTATATATACATATCCCCGGTATGCAGGTCTCGAAAAAGTTTGGTGCCAATATTCCCATAGGGGGCGCTATAACTTCCAGTTACAGTTAAACGCTCGCCACGGCCGCCCCGATTGATGACAAATTCTAAAACTTGGTGTACATGCCTTATTTTGCATGCTGAACATTTTTGCCATTGGGACCTTGGGATGTCCGTCAGGATAGATTTTGCCGTACAGTGAAAATTTCGAAAAAATTTAAAAAATCTTCTTTCAAAAACAGTTTTCAGGTTCATGATCTATGGACTTGCCTGATTCAGAAAGCGAGAAATTATTTTGATTGTGTAAGAAATGGCCGAGTTATGGCAAAGTCAACATATGCTAATTTGCGAACATTATTCTATCAACCACAAGTCAGCTTCAGAAGGAAGCAGAAACTTGCCATGCACATAGAGGCCACCCTCCTGAACACGTGTTTAAAAATTGTGTGTCGATAGCTCAAGAAATGAGGTCACAGTGCCAATTTGAAAAATTAAAAAAAATGCTGAGCTAAGCACTAATGCTCCATTTACATTGCAAATCTGCATAAGAAGGAGGCAGGAACTTGAAACTTGCCAGGAACATAGAGGACCCCTCCCTTAACATGTGTACATAGTTTGTGTCTCTCTGTATGTCTGAGTGTGCCTGTCTCTCTGTATGTGTGTGTGTGTGTGTGTGTGTGTGTGTGTGAGTGAATAACAAAGACCCTCCCCTTCCAGAGGCATAGTTGCCTCTAGGAGTAATGACTACACCCGTGATTCGCTTGATAGGGCTTGATTGATTGCAGTCCTAGTTTATATTTCCATTGTATACCAATATGGCAATCAAAACTATTTGAGTATGGAGTTGGTAAATATCAGTAAAACTTGTTTCTCTCTTTACAATAATGGACTCCCGATCCATGATCGATCACATTATCATGAGATTGATCATATAAAGATGGGCGTTAAGGTTTTCAGACTTCAGCCTGTCCGGACTTCAGTAAACCTAAACTCTGAAATCTAAATTTTACCAAAAATTTGGGATTGTGCAGGAATGTGAAGCAATGCAATGTTCAAATTCTGGATCAAAGCACCAGCGATCCTCATAACATAGTAGATACTATGTTATGAGGATGAGGAATGAAGTGCAAAGAACCGCACTTCCTTGTGCGGTTCAGTTTTCAAATGTTCAAAATCAGCATAATCAAACGCCTCCAATACAACAGTGAAACTGTCCAAAATAATAATCACACTATTCTCATATTCACAGATCTCAATAGTCCCAGATCGGCCATCCCACGGCCAATATGGTGGCCTTCATGAGAAGACGCACAGCTCTCGTGCTCCTGTCTATCACAGGACTCCTGGTGCTTTTTATAAGCCACCCTAGTAGTGAAGAGTGGTGGAGGGCTCTACAACCTGAGGATTTGAGTAAATGCGCTTGTGACAAGTGTATCCCAGAGGGTGATGATTGGTTCATGGCCCATTTTAACCAAACAATTCATCCCTTTCTCACTCGACAAAGCAATCTCTCAGCCCAAGATTTCCTTTGGTGGAAGGTAAATGCGATCTACATTCAGCATTCCATTTGGCTCCACTGATCTCTAACTATAACTAACCAGATACAAATAAACAATAAAATAGTCAATTATATTTTGAGCTCAAAGAAAAATCAGGCACCTAATTTAGTAGTACCACTACAAGCAGCACAATTTCATAGTCGTATCTGAAAGAGGATAGTCTCACAAATAAGACTTAAGTTTGAAACTGAAGTCTGATGGCAGACATATTTGCTTCGACCAATCATATTGCTGGCGGCGGGCTTCTGTATGCTTGTAATTGCCAAACACAAACTTGGCCAGTGTCTGTACAGGTTTGAAATCAACATCCTGTAGACTGGGCACTGTCGAAATACACTTCTGAAAGCTATCTATTCGCGCATATTAGTTTATTTTGTTAAAATAAATAAATAACAGGAAACAAGGCGTATCTCTGCCCGTTGCAGTTACTGCTTTCTGGGTCAGAATCTGTGCCGTCTCCCCCGAGAGGTTCTGCTATAACACAGGACACTGCCTGATCTGAGATTCGAAAGACGATTAATTGTTCTTTATTCTTCTTCTTTGTACGCCAGAGATTACAGCGCGATCCAAACGACTTGGGCGCCTTCAGACGCGTCGTGGACCAAGTGTTTAAACTCTTCCCCGATGGCAAGGGCTTCATGGACTCCGGGACCCAGCGCTGTAGGACCTGTTCCGTGGTGGGCAACTCTGGGAACCTGCAGGCCTCGCACAATGGTGCCCTCATTGATTTAAGCGACGTTGTCTTCAGGTTAGTCCCAGTGACACAGATTTGAAAATGAACACCTTCCGGTTGAACTTTGACCTTTGGCAGGCACTATAGTAGGCCAATATATCTCTAGTTACAATGTCACGTGAACTTTAATTTCTTCCTTTTACTCTTTCATTCTATTTGCAATCATCACTCAATTTGCTCCTGTGCAGCCCAGAGCAAACTCACATTTAAAATGAATAATGGATTCAGTCCGCTCAGTTTTGAGCTACTTAAACCCCTGAATATAAAACGAAAAAAATATATTTACAAAAAATCATATAAATATATAGTGTATAATGTGTATAGTGTATATATAAAAATTCAAATCAATATATGTGTACACAAGTTACATGGCTGAACACACAGAATGAATATGCAAGTATTTCTCGTAATGACCGCTGTAACTGTACCATCTAGAATGAACGGCGCGCCTACCAAGGGCTATGAAGAGGACGTGGGGAGAAAGACCACGTTTCACATCATGTACCCGGAGAGTGCTGTGGATTTGGCAGACAACAGTACCCACCTCATGCTGGTCCCCTTTAAAACGCTGGATCTCCGTTGGTTAATTAGCGCTTTCACCACCGGCTCCGTTAGGTTGTGAGTCTGTGGGCATTATTAACGGGGTGACACACATACAAACACAAACACACACTTCTACACATGCACACAAACATTGACACTTACACAGACAAGTAAGCGATGCGAAACCCCCCGAAATATTTGCGCGCAAACATAAGCGCTTCACACGCGTTCACGAGCGAACACGCAAGACATTTTCAATGATAAAATTGTCGTGTCTACGGGAATCCAGGTATCGAAATGTAGTGTATATTTTTCTGAGGTAAAATGTTCTGAGGTAAAGTTTTCGGTGGCCCTCGCGCTGCGCGAGCAGTAGTCGTTCCAAGCGCATTTCTCAGATGAAAACGATACATTTCAGATAATTACACCGCAGTACTCATAAGAACCCGACGAACATTT
>OOFG01048513.1:0-13982 GCA_900323295.1 Molva molva
CTGGTGGGAGCTTATAATAAGTAGGCTTTGGGAGGAACTGGGAAGGCCACTAGTCATTTTAGCAGATGCTTTTATATTAGCAACTTGCATGTGTATGTATGTGCACTGTAAGTGTCTGGTGTTTTATACATGCATGTCATAAAGGAGCAGGTAGCTTTTAGGGCAGTTTGCTTAAGGGTGCCTCCAGGTAGAATGCCGTCATCGAGGTTTGAACACAACACACACACACACACACACACACACACACACACACCTCCACACCTTCTTCTCTGGATTTGAATTGGAGTTGTTTTTTGGAGGAGGTGACGGGAGGAGGGGGCAAGATTTTCATATGTCTTGTCCTTTATTCCCCCCCACCCCCATTTAACTGGGGCCGTTACGGGCACAGAGGCGGCCATTGTAGCCAAGGGGGACAGTGACTCCTAAGTGCTGTAGCTCCAGGAATTTAGCGTCACTTTGATATAGTGTTGGCAGGATGAGGAAGATGGGGTTGATGAGGAGGAGGAAGAGGGTGAGGAGGGGATTGCAGTTGGATGAGTGAAGGTGGAGCGCTGGGGGGAAAAAAGATGAAGAAGAGGAAGGTCATGAAGAAGAAGGGACTTGGGAGGGGGACTGAAGACGAAGACAGACCACGACGGGCCAACGTAAAATGAAGAAGGGAATACGGTGTCTTCTTCAGGGAAGAAGACGAAACAAAGATGTCTCCCGGCAGGAGCCATCAGAGGTGTTGCCACTGGTTACCAGATTTATGGGATGGTTTCCGAGAGGCCACAATTCCGGAAAGTCTCCAAGTTATTCGTTACACACAAAGAACTTTTTTTTACCATTAACCCAACACACACGCACAAACACTCTCTCTCACGCACACACACACACACACACACACACACAATACAGTTGCTAATACATGTGTCTTATTTGGTTAAGCGGCTGTAAAAACGCAACAGGGGATGGGATGAAAAAAACAGCATAGTCAGCCAAAACAAGAACACAGACAAAGCTCTGTGCTCAGAGGTGTCCACACACATACACACACACACACAAGCACACACATACACACACACATATACACACGCAGGGTGTGTTTGATTGAAGTGAGCAAGCGGAGGGTTCCAAATTCAATGATTTAAATCCTTTTAGGGGCCTTTGGAAGGCACAGAGGCGTGAGCAATAAAACATGGCTGGCCAACAGCGTTTGCCCTCCCTCTGGTATCCTCCTGAAAAGTGTTGCAGGGCAAACCAGAGGGGATGGCGCCGTACTCTACATGCCTCCCTCTGTCGTCCTCTCTTTGAGGCGTTGTCACGCAACACGCGGTGGCTTTCTCCCACTGTGTTTGACATTACTTGTAAGGATGCACTTATTGGACAGATATTACATTATCACATTATCACATTTTTTGACCCGTATCCGCTGAAGTACATCTGATGGTTCTGCAGACATGTGACTCGAGTCATTTGGTCCATGTTCAAGCCAGTCCCAGTCATTTTTCTTGGAAAAGTCAAGCCAAGTCAAATGCTTACCTGCAGTATCTTGCACTATCAGTATCCTATTTTTATTAAGGGTAAAGCCATAGAATTAGTACCTGGCTAATAATGATATTATTGGCCAATTTATGTAACCTGTTCAAAAAGTATGACAATTAATTGAATTCTTATTATAACTCTTGATATTCAGTGAAATATATGTAATCAAACAAAAAACACAACTTTATAAAAGGTTAGTTATTTCTTAATTTCTTCTAAATCAGAAAGATATTCCCTCCCTTCCCTCAGAAAGATATTCCCTCCCCATCACTTTTAAGCTGTGAAATACTGAAAGCAAGACTACAACATAATCAAACAAAAAATAACTAACTTAAAAGGTCAAGTGAACCCACAAAACATTTGTTTTAAACATGCTAAAATGTATTTTATGATCGTCAACATGTCTATGCCATTTTATCCCTGTTACTGAAATTGACTTTTTATTAAGAGAAAACAGGAGTAAAATCCTATGTTTTTGACAGTCTCCACCAAACAGTTTGTGAACATTCCACTCTGCTCTGAATGCAGGCGGCGTTCTTTTTCGTGACGTCAAAGTGCCTTTTCCCGAGAAACTTTGACGTCACAACCAAAGGACACCGGCGGCGAGGTGTGTGTGGACGTGTGGACCTCTCAGTGTCTGACTGCATCCTCCGAGAGAAAGTTAAGCCTTTCGGACACTTATAGTATAACCCCACGGTGTGTGGATGTGCAAATGTGTGGAGCTTGTTCTGGGCAGCCGTTAATTTTGATGTTCATGTCCGAGAGAGTGTTACGCTTCCTGGACACCTATAGTATCATGGTGTGTCCGGATGGTGAAACTCCATCTGAGCAGCGGATTATTTTGATGTCTGCTTCCGGGTGAGGGTTAAGCTTCTCGGTCACTTATAATATTACGCCCTGGTGTGTGGCGTATTTCATATACAACATCGCTCATTATTATGCTCATACACAACGACGGTACTAAAAAGGTATCAAAATTGCGCAGTGTATCGTTTCATCAAACTTATCTTTAATAAATAAGTGTATTATATGTAGCAACCTCTTCTTTGTAAAATTGATTCACCATAGTTAATAAAGTGGGCTAAGTCTACCAGAAACAAAATTCTCCATTGCTGGGGACAACGATGGAAATCACTTGTGTGTATAGATGTCCCTCAGATACAAATAACCTCTGCTTTGTAAGTTGTAAAAATATTTATCGCACTTGCAATTAACCTCTTCATCCCGAAATAACCACTAGAAAGATTAGAATCTCAACTTTTAATCTATCACAACCATTGTTAGCTAAACGACAGACAATTCCAACCCCAAACAAAATAAGAAGCATGGAACAACAAGAGTTATGTATTTCATAACTGTGCACATGCACATCAATAGCGATCTTTTTAACGTAATTTGATCTACACAAATTATATATCATATGAAACAGATTCCAACAGTCTAAAACATATCACTCTGTGACTAAAACTTGCTGAACTAGAAACAAAAAAAAATCAAGAATAAACCCTTTTTTTTTCTTCCCTTTTTCTAGTTACAGCCAAAGATTATGTCTTATCTTTGTTGTTTTTGTCATCAAACCTCTCTATCTTTGTTCTACTTCACTTTATTGACATACAATATTGATCCAGGTACTCATAAGATGTTGTGTTATGGCCATCTAGTACTATAGGGCTATGTGGACAACTGATAATGCACTAGATTACACATGTTAAGACTGCGGGCCAAGCACGGCCCTCCATGGCTTTTAATCAGGCCCACCAATACATTTACGGATCAATTGAAGGTGGCCCTGGCGCTGGTCTTTATATTTACGTCCGTGCCAATTCAACACTGAAACGCAAGAGGCGCTGCCGCGCTCCACTCTCACGCTTTTATCAGAGCATTAATAAAGGCCAAATAGGCTACCATACCAACAACGTAAACGCTGTCTGCCTTTCCAAAGGTAGCTAGCATTAACAATGGCCAAAAAAAAAGAAAAGTGGACAATGAATATCGAAAATTTCAAGAAAGCCAATGTCTCGTTTGTCAAGGGTCACTGGCAGTTTTCAAAGAGTATAATCTTCGGAGGCATTTCGAAACAAAGCATGAGCATTATGGCAACATCGACATGGAAGAATTAAAACGCAACCTTTAAAAACAGCAAAACATGTTTACTCGCATCAACAGTCAGAGTGAGGGAGCTGTGAAGGGCAGCTTCAAAATAGAAGAAGGAAATAGCAAGAGCATGCAAGCCGTTCACAGAGGGAGAGTTTATTAAAAGGGCTCACTACAGCGCTTCAACCTTTGTATGCGCAGAGACTACTTTTGTTTTATACTATTTGAACCCTTTATTACAATAGACTCTTTAAGTTTATACTGAGTTATGTTGTCAATACAGTTTCAATAACTTCCACCACACATGAGTATGCAGGTATTTCTGATTAATTATAAACAGCAGTATGGTGTTGAGCCTACAACTGGCGGTTGATCCATGATAGTTTGGCTGAAAGTTAACAAGGGCAGGTACTTTCCATTTAAATGCCCCACTCCTCCACCGCCCACTTTCCCTCCATGAGACGTAGGCTGTTCTACCAAAGGCTGAAAGGAAGTGAATGAGGGGAAGTTGCACTGCTCATGAAACGTAACCAGTGACTCGAGTCGATTGGAGTTCAAGTCAAATTACTTGAGTCCACTGTATCACACACAAGGACCGCCCTGCAACCAAGATATGTAGGCCTAAAAGCGTGGACTGTATTGACAGCTACACTCATCCTGACAGATCAAGGAAGTGGCAGTTTTTAATGACCCAAACCATCGCTACACACCACCAGAATATTGATAATGGGTCTTTTCCCTCTTTTGGATGTGTTAGTCATGATTATTTTGTTGCACCTAACTAAAGGCCAAAGTAAGTTACATTTTATTTTATTTTAAGCATTTTCAACAGCTGTAGTATATGAATATTTACCTTAACTTAAAATATTTCACTTTATCAGGTAATTGTGTATTATGCTTGTTTCAATCTGAATCACTTCTTTATTTTTGTCAAATGTAAGCATTTCCTACAAGATCAGAGGGGGGTGGGGTGAGGTAGGAATAAGTTGTCTGTGACTGAAGTATTAAAGGAATAAATGTACTTTCCAACCGTCTCAATCCTTCCTTTTCCACGTGTTTTCTTTTGCTTGAAATGCTGCTCTATTCAACAGCTGAGTTTTGTCTGCGGATTCCGGAAGATTCTAAACCAAATCCACCACTGACAAGACAAAGTGGCAGCGAGAAAACCCCAAATGGTGATGGAGCCTTACATAGTGTACTTGTGTACACACACACTGTACATCTGTACAGTGTGATTGTCGGCCGCTTTCATTTCATGACACAATTCCAACTTTACAATCCAAAATGTAGTATTGTGCATTGTGAAACAATACCAACACTCTTCAAACACCAACTACCAAATCCTCAACCGCAATACCATTAATGCGTATCCATCCATGTGTGCCAAGGTTGTTGCTGCCAAAACCATAAACAAGAAAGCCCCAACATGTTCAAAGGGAGAAAAGTTCAAATCTGGCCAAGGAGTGCAGAGTGTGGCTCAGCCGAAATCATGTAAGTGTGTGTTTTCTGTGATGGAGCAAGTGAGGATGTAGGACAACCTCAGTTCGCAAAGACCTATGGCAAATTACATTCTTCTTCTGCAATGAAGGGTTCTCAAGTCCGATTAACGGGGAGCCATTGGGTGACTGTTCAATATGTTTAATATCGTCTTATTCCTTCCAGAGAGACTCTACTAGATGGCAAAAGGGTGTGTGTGGGTGTGTCTGACCCAATGGGATACCTGAGACTTCTTTTCATAGAGCTGTAAGTCCAAATGTAAAACCTGCCTCTATATACTCTTCTTTGTCACATTTGTGTTACTAAACCTGACTGCTTGTCAAACATAATTTGTTTCCATTTCCTTTCACGCGAGCGCTTTCTTCAAAGCAAGATCCCTTATCATCTTTTTCCTGTTTCTGCATAGGCCTGTTTGCGTTAACAAATCTTTTTTATATCTCAGTTCACTCCCGAGGAGAAAAGTACCTCATGCATCATTATTTCCACACCTAGTGGATGGAAATGAGAACTCTGAAGTTTCCCAAGCAACAGCGGCATTCTGCAAAAGGCCTGGGGGGGATTACCAGGCAGAACTGCCTGCAGAAGAAGGATCTACTGATGATGAGGACGAGGAACCACAACCTACCACATCCTGCCCTCGCTGCATGAGACACTGGACCCTTGAGTTTTTGTTGAATGATTTGGCCTTTGTGGAAGTGATCTTTTCAACCTCTTACTGCCCTACCTTCTTTGGGTAGGTCACCGCACAATACTCACTCATTCAATCACCCAATCATTCACTCTCTCGCTCCATGAACTCACTCACCAATTCACTCGCTCACATGTTTCTTACTTCAAGGTCATTATTAAATATCATAGAATAAATAACAATCATCAATGATCAACAGTCATAACTTTGTTTATCTTTATCTTATCGCAGTGTTATACGGAAGAATGGTCAAAGGCTTTGCGTGGACGTGAGAGACCTGAAAGATCCTCTAAAAGCGGAGAGGATGTTAAGTCAGTTATGTTGACAGTTATGTCATATGATTCCTAATCATATGACTCAATATTGGACGATGTACATATTTTGCCGATGTTTGGGTGATCCTATTGACTGTACCATCAGAAAGAGACAGCAAAAAAGGGGACAAATAGAAAAGAAAACATGACTGTCACTGTGTTACTGGAGATTCATTATTAATGATGGCAGCCAAGAAATGTAATTAGCAGGATGCTTTATTTGAAACTAATGAATATAACCTGTCTCAGTTTGAACTGTCTGTTGCTTATCTGTGTGGGTAGTTATTTCTTTAACCCAGCGGACAATCCTCATTTGGTCTTTTTTATCCCTCATTATCATATATTGTTTGCCACCTTTATGAGTTGAAGCTGCTGTAGATACGATTCGAGAGTTGTAAAAAGAGAGATCAGAAGAGAACAAGATATTGAACCAAAACCAAAAAAACATCCGCTACCTCTCTGCTACCTGCAAACATTTCTCCGCCATTGAGAAGTGTTACATTTTACGCCCCTTTAATTGAGCGGTAAGACAGATTCGCTAAACCTTTACCTAAATACCTAATATTTCAGTTGGTTCATAAAGAGGCAGGTGCAGTTCATTTGAAACCAATGTTCCACAGCAAATTTAACTCACTAATAACTGACGGATGGCTTTGGGATTTCTAACTAATTGCACTCAAATAATACTTACATCTTACATACAGCATCTGTTTGTGTTATCTGTTTCTCTGTCAGCCTGTGAAGAATTTACCTGCCTTGTCAGTACATTTATTTTGTGTAGTTTTAGTTTCCAATTAGTTAGTTAGTTAGTTAGTTAGTAGTAGTAAGTTATGAACCAGTCCTCCATAGACCGCCAGTCAGGTCCCTTTGAACCAGCAAAAGTCCTCACAGAACGCCAGTCAGGCCCCCGAGAACGTCCTCATAGACCACACTCAGGTCCACATTAACCAGCAAACATCCTCATAGACTGCCAGCCTGGTCTGCATTAACAATCAAACATCCTAATAGCCCACCAGGAGGTCCTCAAAAGATTGCCCTCGTAGACCACCATTCAGGTCCCCAAAAAAGTTATTGTAGGAGCCATGAGCATGTTTATTTATATTTATTCTAAGGTATGTAAATACTAGTGCATGTATTTAGAGACTACAATGTTTTGACCACTAGAGGATGGTATGTACCTAGTTTGAGGTAACACTGGTCCGGTGTTTTAAGGTCACGTGTGAACCTGAAGATGAAAGAGCATAGGTGGCGGAAACACGTGGTTCTCACCTTAAGTGTAATCATGGCACAGCATGAACAATAGTCACACTAATAAGAATGACTGAACAATAATCAATTAACTCTGTTAATTAACTCTGTTAAACAGCAAATAATGTGGATCACTTCACATTAATTTCATCACGGTAATCTAGTTTTGTCCCTAAGCATGTCCTCATAGACCACCAGTCAGAACACGGGACTGCAACACAGGTATACAGAGGATCGTCGTCATCTGCATCATAAACCTCTTTAATAAAGACAAGTAACTTTCCTCTTGCATCACTCTTCAAAAAAAATTGTAATAGAACTTTCATTCTATTTTGTATTCTTTCATACATGAGATGAAAGCGTCTGTATCTGAGGACTCAATGACATGACAATAAATGACACTCCTGATGAATTTGGAAGCAGCACAACAAGAGCTCCAGGTTGGGCTCCAACTCACTCTGAAACACACAGAACAACAGTAGGAGACAGTACAGGACTAGACAATACAAGACAGTATACACACTAAACAGCACTAGACAGTAGGCTACTAAAGACCCCTTTGGTGTTAGTACATAATGCTGACGTATTTTGTAGGCGGTGCCTGGCTGGTGACAGAGAGTGCCGTCTCTTGACAGGTTGTGTCCGTAGCAGTGGCAGTAAAATACAAATTGCTTCTTAAGGTAGCAAACCTGAAACACAAAACATTATTATGGATCTTTCCCATGCCTCCGTTTATTTTAAAAGCTTGTCAGCACAGGATACGGAGAGAAACAGACCCACTGGTCACCTGTCTGTGTTGGCTTTGACTACTTAATGGCCAAGTGCAATGGCTGGACATTATACATATCTTGTTGACAACCTCAGCGTGTATACTAAAGAGAAACTAAAGGCAATACAAGACGATACATGTGTATAATTATGTGCTTTGTGGCAATGTCCAAGGTATAGGACTCCATGACTGGGTGTGAGATGTGTGCTACGGACCAAAGAATTGCCTAGAAGCAGCAAGGACACAAGACAGAATTATATAATAAATGGACTATGATGAATACATCAAACAATTACATACAGACAGCTAAATGCCCCTGCATGGCTGGCTATGGTTACTCTTCGTAAACTATCAAGGCAATGTGTAATGGATAAACATTGAGTGCTCTCTTATCTATGCTATTGCTATTATATTAACAAGTGAATTGGAGTTCATATGTATTCTATGAATTGCATAATAATACTTATACTCATACCTTTTTTTTATACAGCACCTTTCAATAGAGTATATGAGGCTTAGAATCGGTATACATATAAAGATTTACCTTATAAATGGGATGAAAAGTCTTTAAAGAAAACAACATTACTGCATTTTTCTTTCTAGTTTGGAAGTTTAGAAGAAGAACATTAAAAACTTCCAAACTTAAAATAGGCAGACAAGATTTTATTTCTCCACTGTAACAAGATCTTTTTCTGCAATGTTAAAACAATGTCTAAATCAGAAAAAGACAGACTGAGTAGCATGATGCCAGTTAATTTTCTTTGTAGAGGTAACAGATGACAGAGGGAGTCGGGAGGCCTTGTGACCGAGCACGGGTCTCGGGTTAGGGTAAGCAGTGCTTTCTGCACAGCAGGCAACGATGACTGCATGGCATTCAGTGCACAAGTGGACACATTCCGCCAGAAGTTGGCGGAATGTGTCATGCTTGAGTTTGGGTTCCCCATAAAAGGCTTAAGGGATCATGGCAACCTTGATCCCTGGCAACCTTGAAGATATAGGTAGTGCACGTTATAGGAAAATGCATATCTTTGCAAAAAGCAAAAAGAAAGGCAACACTACAGACCTCTACAATCTAGGCTATACTCTGCTCAACACACTAGGTAATACAGTCAATACAATACTAGGTACTCCGGTAACCACTACTCACTAATACTAGGTACAGTCAACACTACAAAACACTGTGCATGAAGAATCATGTCCACAGATGTGGTTGCTGTAATGTACAAATAACGATAGTAACAACAATACAATACAAAGTTCAATGTTTTATACTAAATTTGATTTTTTATTAAGTCAAAATATCGTCAGGAAATCACAAAGACTACCATGCCATTCACTGTGCTTCTATTAAAACTTTAAATAAAATAAATGAAAAGACGCCATCATAAAACTTTGCATCTACACTTTCTAAAACAGTTGATTGAGCTTACTTCCTGTGGAACCTGCGACGGACTTTTATGTTGCGTTGCTGCCCCCTAGTGACCTGTATCTACCACTACAAACCAGTTAATAAAAACCGAATATATACAAATAAAAACTTCACTTCTACGATAAGTTTACAGCAATATCTTTATTGTTTAAATTATAAATTAATAAATAACCATCACATGAAGTCATGTTGTAGGCCAATTTTGTAAGATATGGTAGGCAATCTAATTTAAAAGCTTTGATTGCCATATTTGTTGAAATTCTCTTTATGTCCCGAACGACCAATATGTCAAATGCCCTGACTCTACTGGATTACTGTTTCTTGTGTTTTCCCGGAAGTTAAGTTGTAAATGGGATATGACGCCATTGACAGGCGACCAATGAAGTACCCCTACCTTGAATAACGATTTCTCTGGGTTTGAATATCATTGGAAACATTTGGGATAATAGAGTTAGTAATAAAATAATAAAGTACGGAACTCAACAAAATATAACATAGGTCAAGTCGTTTTTTGGATATTTGAATGTGTAAATGTTACATAGTATACCTTTAAATTCAATTTAATAAAAAAAGAAGCCATC
Source organism: Molva molva (assembly GCA_900323295.1). Taxonomy (NCBI): domain Eukaryota; kingdom Metazoa; phylum Chordata; class Actinopteri; order Gadiformes; family Lotidae; genus Molva; species Molva molva. The sequence goes on from OOFG01048513.1 coordinate 10,145, forward strand.
AAAAAGCCATACCCTTTACATTCCCATCTGTACACTTTATATTTTTAAAATCATTTGATGGATATGAGTTTACCTAATTTCACCATTAGGTAAGCATATATCTTGATCTTGAGTTTGAGTTCATTTCCCATGGAAACAGAAACTTTTATGCTGCTTTATTGCTACCTAGTGTATCCTCCAATACAACTAGTTAGAAAAAAAATACTTCCTACAACATTTCGGTCACGACTTAAACACCACAAAGACAAATAATAACAGCAGTCATGTGAACTTCCACAAGAAGTGTATTTTTTTAATTGTTCAAATCAAAATAAACACACAACACATCAAGTAATTTCGTACTGTACACAATGAGGACTATAGTGTTGAGGACTCGAGTCTATTTCACTGATCTCTCTGTCAACACCGATGTTACGGACATGAAAGGACACCAGGGTAAGGAGTCAAATTGATGCCAAAAGTATTGTCTGCGTAAAAGAAACCTGTAGGGTTGGGCGATCATCTCATATTGTCCAATCATGATTATTCTAGATTGCCAATATACGATGCGATCGCCAGGGGGCGGTGGGAGGAGGTGATGGGGGGAGTTACGTCAACTTCAAGCAATATATGTTAAAGTTACGTGGATAAATATTTATAGAAAAGTGAACATTTTATTTAAAATAAAAAAATGTATAAAAAAATGAATAGCAATGTCTCCTATCAAACAACGGATCCCTTTTAAAAGTCTGTGTGTCTGATTGGTGCGACAATATCCCAGCAGCATGTTCCGTTAAACATTATTATCTTTTAAATATGACAATCCAAAACTTATCCATAATGTTAACTACTCTTATGGAGCGCAGAGCAAAGTTTTGGTGCGCAGCAGGCATATGGAGAACGGAGATGCGGGCTGTCAGATCCATGGAAAAGAGATGGCAAACTGGTTTTAACATCCAATCTTCACTTGTGCTGATTAACGGGGCTAATCGGGTAAAGTGGCCCTCACTGCAGAGCCAAATGGGTGGAACTTGATGTCCAGCTCCACCTCTCTTAACCTAGTCCAGCTGATTGAGTTTTACGCTAGACAATCAACCCAGTTATGGTTTGGGTTATAGTAAGGTTTATGGGTTAAGGTTATGGTTAGGTGTTAAAGTGTAGAACACTATGAGATTTAAAAAAATGTGTTTTGGGCTGAAAGCTCTAGGAAGGAGGGGGGCGTGTTACGACCCACGGCAACTTTGTGATACTTTTCTGTACCTTTGTTGTGTATGAGCTTTATAATGAGCGACGTTGTACATGCAATACGCCACACACCGTGGCGTTATACTGAGAAGCTTAACCCTCACTCAGACGCAGAGATAAACCAAAAATAAACCACTGCTCATACGGAGCTCCACACATCCACACACTGTAACGTTATACTATAGGTGTCCGGGAAGCCTAACCCTCTCTCGGTAGCGATCATCAAATTCAACGGCTGTCCAGAACGAGCTCCACACATCCACACACACCACAGCCATTTTTGAGATCGGTTCTGAGTGGGAAAAACCATTCGGACCAGACTGAATCCTATACTGGGGACACTACGTGAGGTGGTCAATATGTGTGAACATTGACATGGGTGGCCCAAAGTGAATTCGCGCTCTAAATCATGCTGTGAACTTTCTCATTGAGACCCGAGCGTCAGCCTTCATTTTTCTAAGTGAGCTGGCTTTCTGGATTTTCTGGCTTTTCAGCTGTCCATTAGACCATGAAAACAACTTACAAATACATTGTTTTTGATCAATAAACATGTCACAGTACCAGTGGTAACCAGTTTGTCATGAAAAAACTATGTTCGAAAAAATCGACTCGTTTCCTGGTCGCACATCACTAGCTGTGAATAGGGAGCTGCGAATCGGGAGCTAACTTCAGCTTTGTGGGCTAGATGCTACTTGAACTTGTGCTACCAAGTTGTATGAGTGAGTTGGGGAGGGGCAGGACCTGAGCCGGGGGTGGTGGAGCTGGACTAGGTCAAGCTCCACCCATTGGCTCTGCAGTGAGGAGCCTCTCAATCGGGTGGACATTCTGCTCCACCAGAAACATCTCTAAATGCACAGTAGGGCGCATATTCTAGAGATCTGATATTACTCTACAGAGTGCACGTAGACTCCATCTGAAGGTAGTTCTCCGCCTCCTGTCTATTATTTGACCATTCACCGAACATATGAATTGTAAACGTAAACGTTATTTAAAAAAATGTAACAAATAAAAAAACGAATTCTCACTCATGTTCACGATGTATGTGATTGATGATGTGATTTTTTACCTGTACGATGACATTTTTTATGATTCCGATTCTGTTTTTCTCACACTTGGTTGAAGGGAAGGTGGCTACTTTATGCGCCAACCGCCATGCTAAGAGAATCCGACCGCACCTACACTAGGGTACATCATTATGCAACGGCGGATGTTATGGACGTGGGTCGCCGTGATGAAATAACAATGTTCCGAAGATGGACTACTAAAAAGCGCATCTTTCATACTTTGCCCTGTGCGTTTTTTTACCGCGTTGTTTCATGCAGACTGTATAAACATGGAAAACCCAGTGAAAAATACCACCTCATTAACAAGGTTGGAATTTAAATAAAACAATGAAATAAAGGCTCCCATTCACAAATGGGATTATGAACATAGATCACAATAAGTGTGATTGTATGAAAATAATTGTCATGTTGATCGTTTGTTTCCGTGAACGGCTGAATGGTGGATCGCTTTAAATGTTCCCGCCTCAAAGAATTGTGGCAAGAAAAGGAGACAAGAAAAGGAGACAAGAAAGGATCACTGGATCAGCTACTGGATTGGCTGGTCATTAGCTGTGAGGCTAGCAACCTGCTGGATCAGATTCTGGCTTGGTTGGTCATTAGCTTCAGAGGCTAGCAACCCATCTGGATCAGTTGCTGGCTTGGTTGGTCATTAGCTTCAGAGGCTAATAACTAGCATGCCGAGGCTAGCAACCCACTGGATCAGCTCAGCATGTTAGTAACCAGCCTTGGAAGCTAATGACCAGCCAAGCAAGTAGCTGATACAGTGGGTTGCTAGGTAAGACCCATGACTTTCCACCTTGGTCAAACGAATAGTTGGCTTCTCATTTTACACCGCCGGCCTCCCAGTTACCAGCACAAGCCTCTCAGTTACCAGCACCTGCTTATTATTGGCTAGATCATTAGCTGGCTTCGGCAAGGATGTAGCCTCCGCCGGCTGCTCAGTAGTCCTCATTTTTACCCTTTAACTGTGCCATAGTGCACGCCTTCAGTCAGGGAGGTAAGCAGCGCTTACCAATGATGCATTTGTCAGGGTGGCAAATAAAGCCACCCCCTTCCCTTCACCCCACCTCCATGTCAAAATCACGTCAAAACCCCAAGCGTGAGAAAAACAGAATCGTACTCGTAAAATTGTATAAATCTGAAACATGAGTGAGAAAAAACATCTACGCCTACGATGTAGTTTTTACGCGGACAATACTTTTGGCATCAATTTGACTTCATAAAATATGTCCACATTATTCTTTTTTACGTAGACAATACTTTTGGCATCAATTTGACTACATACCAGTGGGGATATAAATATAGAATGAGAATTGGTGGCCTTAGAAGAGCACCTAAGTGGAATAGAAAAACGCAAATAATTTATTATCATAGCCAACTGTGTGTGTGTGTGTGTGTGTGTGTATGTGTATGTTTGAGTGTGTGTGGGTGTATGTGTGGGGACTATGGGAAGGGCTGGTCTGGAGTGAAGTTGAAACTTGCGTCCAGGAACATGGCCAGGGTGCCCAGACTGGTGATGACCACAAACAGCCAGAAGAAGAGCCGGTCCA
>OOFG01048515.1:0-15361 GCA_900323295.1 Molva molva
TCATAGATCTGCGTCTTGCCCTTGAAGCTGGATGCCAGTAGGAACTGCCGGTTGTCTATGGAGAGGGACGAGAAGGCCCGCGGTGCCTGGATGTGGAGCTCCTGGAAGTGGACGAACTGGCCCTTCTTGGTGTCCCAGCGGTACACCCGGGTGAAGGAGTAGTCGCTGCCCAGGATGGCGTACTGCCAGCTGGCCACGGTGAAGGGCTGGAACACCATGGACCCCCTGGAGGGCATGGTCTGCAGCTCGCGGAAGAGGGCGCCGTCCCACCGCATCACCTTGGAGTCCCCGATGAAGCGCGTCAGGCACAGGAAGAGCTCCGTCTTCACCTGGAAGTGCTTGACGGCGTACACGTCCTCCATCTCCGGGATGTCGGTGCGCCGTTCAAACTGCTTGCTGCCCTTGTTCCACTGGTAGATGACCGGCCGCTGGGAGCTGCTGGACAGGATGAGGTGGGGCTTGGAGGAGATCTCCACGTACTCTGCGTCCGTGTCGCGGTACCACGGGTGCAGGGACTGGTGCGAGTAGAAGCCGTTGCCGTTCCACTTGTACACGGTGGTGGAGCCCGCCTTGGAGCTGTCGGCGATGACGAAGAAGGACTCGCCGTCGACACGGAACGTCTCCACGTCGTTGGGCTTGCGGATCTTCAGGATGTCGATGTCCTGGATCTTGATGAACTTGTTGGCCGACACGTCGCGCTTGTAGATGTGCGAGCCGCCGAACAGCTGCGCCACGATGATGAACATCTGGTCGTCGATGACCAGAGGTTTGCACACCACGGTGGACGTGCCTAAACGGGGGGGGAGAGAGAGAGGGGTGTTCATCAGTGGGTTAGAACCTCGTCATTCAGTGGTGCCAAGTGTTACCACCTATGGTTGTGTGTGTCTGTGTGTGTGTGTTTATTTTATTGTTTTTACATGTTTCGTTGTAAACATTTCCATTTTGTTGTGAATCCCTCTGTCCTGTCTTTTTGTTTGGTTTCCAGTTGTTTTTGTTGCTGTGGGGGTTAATTGGTTAATTGGTTATGTTGGTTAATTGTTTGTGTGTTGATGTGATGATTGCTTGGGCAGGTTGCAGCTGGAATATCAAGGCCAGTGAGAAGAGACCAGTTTCCACTTCCATCTCAGCAATGTTGTGTGTGTGTGTGTCTTTCACTGGTGTTATTTTGTTATTAATACATCTATTCTTTCAATTTACTCTGGGAAGCTGAGGAGGAAGTGGACAATTTTATGTTGTGGCTGTTACCCATAGGCAGTCGTAAAAAAAGGGACATTGGAGCAGTGTAAAAAATGACAACACCCTCCAAAGAGCTCAACCACACACCATCACCAACTGCTTATTTCCTTCAGCCACGTTGTCATGGTGACCTAGTAACTTACTGTCGATGTCATCGAAGTTCCGGAAGACCATCTCCACGTGATCCCACTCCAGAAAACTACATTTCCCAATGAACGGCTGGGCGAACACCACATATTCATCGTTCCCGAAGGAGAAGGACTCCACTGACAGGGACTCAAACTTGAGAGACTGGTAGGAAGCAAATTCTGTAGAGAAATCAAACAAACTAATTAGCAACCACTAACTGTGCGCCACTTGTAATTTGAATGCATGGCAGGAATTTCGCCACCAACACCCAGTTCTTAACATTCATAATACTGCAGATGCAAGGGCTTTTATTAGTGGGCCATAGGCTCAATCAACATTGTGTTACCTAATTCCATGAATGAAAGATAAATAAATGCACTCAGAAACAGATATAGACTGTACATGTAACAACAGATATGTCTCAATTTATTTCATAGGGCAGGATATTGTAGTAGTGATTAGGGCACTCAGCCCCAACCTTCTCCTAAATGACTATGATCTAAACTTCACAAAGTCAATTTGGATAAAATCGTCGGCTAAATTACTAAATAGTAAAAGAAAAGAATATCTCTGACATGCTGCTGACCTTTCAGGTCTCCTGTTGTAGCTCACCTGTGGTGATGCAGTCGAAGGACTGGGGGGCCAGGTCGTTGATCCTTTTGTCCAGGTGGGACTCGGGGCCCTTGCAGTAGATCTGGTCCACGGTGGCGTTGGTGTGGACCATCCACTCCACCAGCCACTTGAGCTTACAGTCACAGATGAACTGGTTCCCTCGCAGATCTCTGTAGGTAAGGAGGGGAGGGGACGCATTGTAAATCAACATGTAGATGCTAATGTAGTGCTAATGCAAGTGAGTGGACATGTTATGAACCTTTAGATAGCATGGATACGAAGCAAATATTCAATTATTTATAGGGATGCTCAAAGAATAGACCAAATGAAAGACAAAAATGTATCAACACAACAGAAAATAACAACACAACGTCTCATAATGCCTGTTCTCATTTGGAGATCCGCAGTCACTGAGTTAAGCACCGTCTCTGGTAACAAATGGTTTAATGAGTAAAAATAAATAAAAGAAAAAATCAATGTTATTTTATATTTAAAACCAAGTTTCAAATCAAAAGCAGAACAACCACAAAAGGTTTCATAATGTCAGTTTGGTAATGCAGTCACTGAGTTAAGAGCGGTCTGTGGTGCTCCGGTGGTTGGGCACTAATGGCATTTCTAGATCTAATATTGAGTCATAATGCAGTGGGCTGTTTCTGTGTTGGACGGTGGTAATGGTCAAACTGAACTCAGGGGAGAAGATGGAACAAGAGGAACAGGCCCTTCCGCAGCAGGCCATCGACCCCACGCCATCTGTCTTCCACAGTACTGAATGCAATATTAATAAGGCTAAATGTAGTCCCTGCCCACACATTATTCAAGACTTGACTGCAGAGGAGTACTGAAGAGATGGTCTATATTTAGCCCCCTGTACAGAGAGGGTTGCTGGCCCTAGAGCTCTTATCTTTGGTGCTTTGTAATGATTTGTATTTCAGATGAATCTTTTTAAACCTTTTTAGCAAAAACCGCAAAGGCAGTAGTCAGGCTTCGTTCTTAAAGGCGCTGTAGGTCATATAAGAGCTATAATTTCATTAGAAATGCCATGGACATCTGTCAGCTGTCAGTGAGTGAAATGCTCTGTTCTTGTTATATCTGTTCTGGTTGACTGCATGTTTCCCTCTGTATGAGACTATTTGGATTTTAGACCGCTCCCCCCTCTCATTTCTGACCAATCTGGGCATCTCTTACCTGATTGGGTCGGGGAATCCAGATGCCAGGTAACCCAGCATTACCACCGTATCGTGAATGTGACACTTCTCAATGGTGGAGAAACATAGCTTGAAGTCATGTGTACTTACACTTTGGTTAGAGCCTCGAGACCCATGAACATGTCTTTGGGCAGAGTCTCCAGGTTGTTGTAGGCTAGACTCCTGTAAGTGAAAGGAAATAGCATATTATCTCACCATTGTCTCATATAGTTTCATACCTATCATCTCATATCATATAATGATATAGCATCTCAAATCATAGCATATTACATAATAGTTAATATCATACGATATTTCCTATGATATTCCAACTATCAACTTGTATCAAATATTTTCATGTGAAATCATCACATTTCATGTCATTTAATCAAATCATATCTCATATGTCATACCATCTTGTACTATATTATATTGCGTGCCAATGTACAAATATAATATAAATATAAACTGAATCCGTAGTTCGTGGTTCCCGTGTCTACACTACAGAGTGTCTACACATGTTATGTTGGCTGGCAGTACAACAAGGCTACGTGTTGCAGGGTTAACAGTGCATACTGCTACCCAGGAGACTGACGAGCAGGCATTCGCTAATTACAAGTGTAAAAAAACAATCTTTTTTTTTTACATGCTGTGTTCGTAATTAAGTGTAAATATCAGGGGAGGCCCTTAAGTTGTGCAACACTTTCACACTGAAAAGGTATACGCTGCTATTTCCTCAGTTATACGGCTGTGAATGAAGTATAAAAGTATGTGTTTTAGGGAGCACACGCTCACACTTTGATGTAGAATGTCTAATTGTTAGCCAGGTTTAAAGTGAGACCGCAGACCCATTTTTTGCATTCACTGGAAACGGTGTGATCTGTTCTGCCTGAGAACAGTAAATACAGCTGTGTGTGCTATTTAAATAGAAATCCCTGTGTGCCAGTAAGAAAATGTGCAACACACACTTAAAAAACCCAAATGTTTTCCAGTCATGGTCAATAACAATAGCTCTGCTCATTTAAGTAAAATTAGAGTAGACTATTATACTCCTATTCTCGTAGTCAAACCACACGGCTAAGAATAACTCCTTTGCAACACTGTTCATTTTGTGTTCATTTGTATAGGTCTAATGAGTTGTTAATATGTCTATACTCACAGATGCACTAATGTTTTCAGCCCGCGAAAAGCATTAGGTGATATAGACTTGATTTGGTTGGCTTCAATGAATCTGTAGGAAAACACAGAGCAGATGTATAACAAAAAAGGCACTTTAAGTTCCTGAAGCATTTCATTTTGAAATAGTAATGAATACTATGACTTAACAGTAGGACTACTCACAGATACTCCAGATGAGGAAGGCCCAGAAATGCATCTTCATTGATGGAGTCAAAAGTATTGGCTGTGAAAAGACTTTAGATACAAAAGCATGGAAGGAAGTTATTTATCTCACAAAATCTCTTTTTTTTTATCAGATGATGTAATGTCAACTGAAACATTTCTATTAGCCTGCTTTATGGAAAATAGCCCTATCTAAACTTGCAATTTAAAACGGACTAGTTGAATAAGAAAAATGGATAAACCAAAACTATATCAAATATTTTAAGAACAAGAAACAGCTAAACTAAAATACGACATTGTCATTGTCAGACTGTGTGATTTAATATCCCAAGGTAAATACCCCGCTTCTCCCAGAGAGAGAGAACGCGGTCCCTATTCATGAAGGGATTCCTATCACTGGGACAACCACGCTTTGTTTACCATCCTATAACTGACAGCTACCTCAGCCAGAAAACGCTCTCATAACGTACTATACATGACATCACATTGTTGTCTGTACATCAATGTGACGAGCCATGACAGGGAACTAATATCAGCATTACTCTGATTAATCGAAGAAGAGGGGAGCAGGAAACGTCTCTGTCCGGTTAAACATGGCGATGGACACATCGCAAGGGACCTTCACGGCGTAACAAAGACAAAAACACAACCGATAGGGTCTCACAGCAGATGCAGAGCAGGCGTGTGGATGAAGCTCTCTTTGGGGATCTCCGTGAACGCAGACTTCACGAATGATCTGTTGGGAAGAAAAATGATAAAGAAACGTTATCTTTTTTTTACATCATAGTATGTATTGCCCGGCGCTGAACTCCAATATAAACTGGACACATCGCGGTTTATAGTTGTAGAGTTATAGTGCATTTAGTCTTATTTTTCCCACTTACAAGCACACAGCAAAAATTACGATGTACGATGACACAAAGCAAAAATAGTATAATATTGACACGACTTACAATGAAATGACATCTGAGGGAAAGCTGCGAGGGATCAAAACTGCGCTTTCGCACAGCGCGTTGTCTTTGGTGCACGTACACGCCGAGGGGCAGCGGGGCTGGCGGGCGCGCTTGCCTTCAGCCGCGAGCAAAAGCCCCGCGACCACCAACCACACCAGATGGGTCTTGGGGGTCTCCTGGCTTTCGCGTTTCATCCTTGCGATGGTGAATCCTCCTTGCCTTGGCAAAGACGTGCTGCGCGTCGAATAATCCTACACATGTAAAACGCCACACACTCGCCCGTGTTGTCCCCCAGCTCTCCAAAAGAGGGCCAGTCGACACCTTTTTTTTTCCACCAACGCCGTCCTTGTTGTTAAAAACGGCAAGTATCGTCTGCCTACTGTCCCCGCTACACTTCCATCCGATGAGTCTCTTGCCTGTTTTCTTCTGATATTATTATTCTCAAAAAAAACACTCAAAAGCAGCCCCTTTGGAGAAGGTAAAAAACGATTAAACGCGTTTTAAATGCCCACAGCCTTCAGAAGATGTCCAATCTGGCACGGGGACAAAAACGGTGTAGGGGCAGGTGCGAGTCACGACAGGAGACCAGATGGAGCATCTCCATCCAAAACCACGCCTATGCTGAACAGAAGCGATGGTCATGTTCCTTGTAGAATCCGCCTAACATGGCTGTCATGGTTTTCTGGTGAATCAGCAGAGAAGTGTGGAACCCTTTAGTGAGCCAGCAAATGTGTTGCTATTGCGCAGAACGTGCTTTTTCGTATTCGCGAGCCTCAGGTGTAGGTAAGTAAATAAAAACAAATAAAACAAATAATACTTACAACTTTGTGATAATAATGACGATAACAATGATGATAATATAACATATGATAATATATCAATATTAACAATAGTAATGTTAATAATAATAATAATAATATTATTATTTATTATTATTATTATTATCATGGGTTAGTGAAAATATTCATACGTTATATCCGTGATATTGATTCATAATCTGTGGTTTGGTTTGCAATATGAGGAAGGCTTTTAAATGAACCACTTAGTTCTGGTTTGCAAAAGTTATAGATAGTGATTGTGGTTGCAAATGTGATTGCAAGCCGACCTTTTTAATAGAGTGATGGAATGAAAGCCACTTTAGGGCAGTCGTATTACTTTGTCCAGCCACAATTAAACACTTTCCACTTCCATGGACCCAGATGGGTTGCCAGCAGACTCTAAACCACGGCTCCTCTTTCCTGTGAACCCTGATTCACTGCATACACATCGATTTCACACTGTCCAATAGCCCGTAGCTGCCATGGCAACAACAACAAAACAACACCAAGAGATTCACCCTCTTCCTCTGTGAGCCGTGCTGGTGTTATGAGAATGTGTTTTCCCCGGACACAGCTAATAGGCTAGTCCTCTCTTCAACGCTTTCTAGGGGCACAGACCGTCCCAGTAATCTCATTTCTGGAATGGCCGAAGCCCCGAGATTATTAATTATACGTTGTATTAACTGTACTGAAACGTTGTTTGCTTACGACATGGATCATCTTTTTTTTTTGTTTGTTTCTTAAAAGAAAGACATGAAGAAAATGGGCACTTGAATGGAATGACTGAAACTCCAAAGAAGAAAAAAAAACGTGTTGTTGGAGTCTAGGAAGAACAGTGGATGTGATTGTCGACCCACGCAGGGATGAGACGTGTCCACATGCAATAAATTCCATAATTCATCGCGAGAATAGAGCACGCACTGTTCACCACTCATTTCTCCCTAACGTTATCAACTGTTATTGAAACAACCAACTCTGATGTTATCTGTTATCTGCCCTGTTTGATTACTAAAGCATTAATGTAGTTTTTGGTTACTGTATTAGGCTTATTCTCCTGTCTGTTATAAATAGGCCTAAGTGGAATGCTTTATATTTATAACTAACAAGGACTCGAATAGCCAAACAAGACTCTTCTCAAACAAATATTTCTTCAGCAACATATAACCACATTTTTCTGCCAACTTAATGTCATTTGAGTCGTCCTCATAGGTATGAATAAACAATTTAGCCTCCAGAGGGCAGTGTTTTATTTAAAGATCATTTATATTTAGCTCTCTATTTGTGATTGATCTCTTGTAGTTACTCTATTTAATCATAATGTGATAACACCATGTGACCAAAGTTGACATAATCTATTGTAATATTTATATTGCAAGGTTCATATGATAAATCATATGCAATACATAAGTGTTTGCTTATTTATGCATATAAAAAATATACTAGGCCTTGTACTAAGTACCTCCCTTGATGGGATTTCTTTTTCATGCAGATAAACATTTTGTGTTATGAAAATACTACAAAAATGAGGATTTGGCAAAATAAATAAATAATCCATTTGATAAAATAACACAAAGTGACTCATTTGACACAATCTTTTATTTTTCACCTAGTCAGCGACATCATTTCCCACTTTGACAGTGTGGCACCCAAATCATTTCCATTCCCACTCCCTGTTCAGCATAAGTCCGATATTAGGATCTGTGGACTTTGGACTCATGATGTGTCCTCAGGAAAAGCATCACCGTTACTGTATGTAAGCAGTGGTCTTGAAAAGGTCAGCCCCAAAGCGTCAGCCAGATTATAACATAAGCCAGTTAAAAGTAAAATCTTCTTACATGTCCCACCCACTTCCTATGGACTATAGGGCCAGATCGGTGGCGATTATGCACACCTCAAAGAGATGCACCGTCTCAAACTGACGCTTCTGGAGGTTCTGGAAGATGTTGAGGTCCTGCGCTTCAGAAATGACATCATCATAATGACATCATCATAATGGACACACATGTTCGCCGCCAACAAACATGGAATGTATCCAAGTTGTAGAAACAGCAGTAGTTCTTCATCCATTTCTATCCACATAGCGAAGTGATACTAACCAGTGGAAGTAGAAGATAGTAGATACGAGTACAAAATAGTAGAAAATCCACCTCACCCTCCATCAGGGTCTTGCTGTACTCCAGATGGTGTCACTCCATCACCGAGGTGGTGTGCAGCTTCGCCAGCGGAGATCCTGTCACCGACACATAGCCCCCCCACACGGTCAGAGCCGGCACTTTGTAACGCACATGCTTCATCATCTATCGTCTATGGAGTGGCTCGTACTTTGGTCTGGAAGAGGTTGTTGGTCCCTCTGTGGTCGACGTCATGGCAGAACCCGGCGGCGACCATGGCGAAGGCCTCCAGGTTTACCAGTCTGTCCGGGAAAAGAGAGAGAGAGAGACACAAGTTATGTGTGGGTTATGTGCTGGGAGATAACAAGGGTTTCCTAGGCAACATCAAGGGTTTCCTAGGAGACGAGACGTGTTGCGTACCCTGAGCAGCGTGAACACGGTCTGGCCCACGCTGAACCCGTGCCTCCAGCTGTGTGATGTCACGATAAACCCTTGGGGACAGTGTATATCCACCTGGGCGAGATCTGTAGAGGAAGTCATCGTAATGTGGTGTAAATACAACCGGTTGGTTTATTTAATTCACTTTACAATATTGCATCCATATTTGTATACATTTTGTATCAAAAAGTCTAAATAGTAATAAGGCATTTCAGTATGATCAAAGTGGCAAGCCACAGAGATATCTTAACCACCATACAACTTCTACACATGTGGAACACAGCCTTAAACCCTCGGTCAGAACATTTCTGTGCGTGATGCCGGTGGATCTGAAGAACGGTGGTGGAGTTACCTCTGCGGGTACTTTGAACTTATCCACCACGCCCAGCTCGAAGAAACACCAGATACCACACTTGATGAGCTCAAACTCGGACAGTGGGAAGTCACTGAAGCGGAACTCCAACAGCTCCACCTTCTTGGAGTCGGGATGTTGGCTCTCTACGCATTGGGAACAGATAAAGTATGAGATAGCATGACATATTCTATTGGTTATGGTTCTGATCTCAGGTTTATTACGTTTCTCTTCATACACTTGAATAGGACTCCCTGCATTGCCTTGTCCAAACTTACCAAGAGTTTGTACATTTCTTTCTGGTCACAATCCTCTGTATCGCTGCCCATCATTTCTTGAGTGTTCTGTAGAAAGATGTGATACAAAATATATTAAATATTGATTATTAATCGGTCACCTATATCTACACAACATTGTGAGTTCTTAGTGCCATCTTTGACGGAGATGGACATTATATTCCTAAATTACTACTATTTAGTTAATTTAGCAGATGCTGTTATCCAGAGCAACTTACACTGACTTCAGATACATGCCATTAAGGAGCAAGTGTGGCATTAGGCATCTTGTCCAAGGATGGCTTCAACCATTTGGGGATCAAACCCAGTACCTTTTTTGGCTGGGAGTACCAAAGGCTAGCACCATAGCCCACTACACTAGCCTGTTTCTCATCCTGGATGAGATCCAGCATTGAGCTGTATCATTTGAGTGTAATGTGGCTAGACATATCAGGTCTTACGAGGATGGACTGTACATCACTGGGCGTAGCCCTGGTCTGGTACATGAGTGTCTCCTGGGTCATGTCTTTGCTCCACTCTGTCCTGTTCAGCTTGTCATGCGTGTCACAGTTCAGCGTGGACCAGCCTGGGAACTGGGTCCACGCCTGGAGACACGAGAGAGACATGTTGTTTAATACTATTAGTATTATAGTTCTTCATAACATGAGTGATTCCATGCTACCAAGGAAATATGTACATACATAGTGCATCAGTTGGTTCGTTCATCAGCTAGTTAGTTAGTTCATTATTTGGTCGAATACTGAGATAATTGTTCTTTATTAAAAATAATTCATATATAATAAAAATAATTGTTCTTTATTTTAAACATGAGCAATATATTGCAAAAATCTGTATAATAGCAAAAATATATTCATTCATATCTAATAAATATTGGATATAAAGATGATATGGCTCATATGTACAAATGGAGAGAGAGAGAGAGAGAGAGAGAGAGAGAGAGAGAGGTGTGTTACAATGTATAATTCATTTGATCATCACGTGATTTGAATAGTATAGTCAGTGGTGAAACTTACAGGATAACTTTGATCTCTTTGTCCTCAAGCAGGTAGTCGCTGATCTTGTAGGTGATTTCCTGAATACTGCGAGAGTGGGTTTCATGTAATGTTGTACTTGCGTGTGTAGATAATATACTGTAGGGGTAAACCTTGCGGTACGTGGGCGACGGTGAATCATCCGCTTGGTGTTCTTACTCTGCCATCGGGGGTCTTCGGGCCCTTGTATGCCTCCTGCTCACCCAGTTTGATCGCCCACTCGTCAAAGAATTCCTGTTGTGGAAAAAATCCCAGTTATGATGTTTGTCACAATATAGCTCAACATTTCTTTTCATAGAGATTTGCAGAGTTGGGTGTATTTGAAATTTGAGTATTTTAGTTTACAAGATTCTATTGATCTACGCATATTACATCAGGATAGCACTGGTGCGTGTAGGATTTGAAAGGGAAAGGAAATTCTCTAACACACCTTGTCTTTGGTCATGTCCAGGAATCCAACAGAATACCTCTCACACTTGAGGTAGGTCCTGACCGTGTACAAGGCTTTGTGGAACTGCCTTTCAATGTCAGTTAACTCCTAAAACACCTTGCTGGCCAACCACAGCAGGAAAAAAATAGTTTTGTTACTTTTTGACATCTGTATTGGTCACTGAAGTAGAGATAACGTATTCATCTCACAACAACTGTAATAAAGTTAGTGTTTGAATGAATATGTGCAATTATTTATCGAAAGCGTCTTACAATACCATGAGTGTATACGTTGTCAGCATGGGTATGGCCCCAGTGGGAATCGAACCCCTAACCCTGTGCAGTGTTAATGCCATGCTCTACCAGTTGACATACACAGGACCAGCAACAACGGCTTCTCCTGGACTCAATATCCCACATGTTAGCAGTGTGGGCTTGGAGAGTGATTACGGCAGCAAAGTTCAAATATTTATTGAAGAGCTGGAACAGATGAGGATCACACATGATTGGTTTATGCCAAAAAACAAACAGAAAAATATGGAATTGCATCAATTGACTGCCAAAAAGCATCATCAAGTGTGGGAAAATCAACAAAGCAAATGGCCTCCGCTCCCCTCCCCTTGTCTTAAGGGATTATGAGTTGATGATTGAGACAGCATATGGATCAGAGACAGGAAGACAAGGATCAAACTGTCCACACACTTTACTGTTGCATGATCTCTTTCTGTTTAGTTATGCCATCTCTACCACTAAATCTTCCTACAACCAAACCAAACAAATCCCTCATGGGCTCACTTTTTGCTCGTAAAAAGAAATTAAACTACTTTATACTAACTACAAAACAATCTTTCTGTCTTTTGGAACCAAAACATATGTCAAAACTCTTTCACTGCACTTTCAAAAACTGCAACTCTTCAATAGTCTCAAAGTCCACAGCTTTCATACTCACGTTTTAGAGACTTCTATTCTATCATTTTCTCACAGTGTTACACACATGAATGAATCCACAATCTTACCTTCTTCACATCCACAATATTATGAGGTTTTTTCGGGTGCGCCGTCCATCCGATGATCCCCATATCCGTGGGAAACACAATCTCCACACAGTGGGGGTGGACCAAATTCTTCTCGAAGGGAGTGGTGGCCGTCACATCGAACAGCAGCGTGGAGAGCTCCGGCGTGCCGTTCCTGGACCTGCAGGCGAAGTAGCTGCAGGACCTTGAGCAAAGCCTTCTCCACGGGGTTGGTGCCATGCATCTCCTTGACCAGGTCAAACACAACCTCTGCCTCCTGTATGTTGGTCACATCCTTGTAGGACGTCGGCTCTTTCCCCTGCACCTTGTTGTGAAAGGCGGCGCTGATCACGTCCGCCTTCACCTTCTTCTCGTAGTACTCTATGATATACTGGGGGTTGTTGTCCAGGAACTTGAACTCTACGCTGTCCTTATCTGCCATCCTGTCCCAAGTCCAAGTCCAAGGTTTATGTCTCTCTGCCTGTGCTGCTTGGTGATGCACTTCCCTTGGTGAACGGTGTACCGTGAGAGGGAGGAGGTCTCTTGTCAGTGTAGACCCTGCTCAGACATCCCTTGAAGACCCCCTCAGATGACCAGCTTCCTCCAGCACGTCCAGCTCCAACGTGCTCCCCAGTAGCAGAAGGCAGGCTACTCCCAAGTAGCAGAAAAACGTGCAGGTTTTTCCTGAATAAGTGCTTTTACATCTAGCCCCGCCTCGCTTTGCTCTACCGGTGGCTCATGTGTTCCCATTGGTGGTAACTGGTGGCTCGTACTCTCTTCCCCATCTAGGGAAGAATTCTCCTGACCTTCGGTAGTACCAAGTGTCAGGCCTAGGCGTGGCATGATGTGCAGTGGTTTACCCTTACGCCCCCTCTTGGCAGCTCTTTCACCCACATGTTTAGCTTCAGCATTCACAGATGTGCTGCTAGTACCCACAGGTGCAGCTTCTTCATCAACAGGGTTAGGATGTTCACTTAGATCAGCCATAGGTACGCCAGAGCGTACAACAATACTGTTGATGTAATAATGCTGGTTGGCAATGAGAGTGTTTTGTTGTGAAGACCTGGTTAACTAGACTTAATCAATGGGCTTCCATGCCAGTTTTACTTAACAAGACATAAATGTATCATAATGTATTGCATGCAACAAAAAAAAATGTTACCAATGTTTCGGTTAATAATCGCCCCATTCAAGAACCCTATAATATTTTACACCTGTTGCAGAGGTTTTTAATCATTTTGTTTTACGTCAAATTCCTTTTTCATGAGTATAGCTGACTCAATTTATCTGTAAAAGGTGTGAAATTGCCGACAAAGATAATCAGGCTGGCATATGCATGGCATGGCTTTGGAGGTCTCAATGTGTGTAACTGAGATACATATAACTGTCACAGAGTGCTTGAGTCTACATCTAAAACAGGATAATCTCATATTCAAACAAACTTTCCATGAAAATGATTCTCCATATGAAAAGGCACCTGAACGTTTGGCTTCTAAACCATAGTACCAGTTTATGTCTTCCCCACCACCACCTGCTTCACCTTCAGCGTCATGTTCTCTTTCCATGCCTTGTTGTGCATCACAGACCTTTGGCCGCCCATATCCCCCCTGCAGCAGCAGCAGCAATACAAATCCCCTGCCGTAAATAGTGTGAGAGACGGATTACTGCACGCAATCTGTTTTGAGCTGTTGATCTGGTTCGACCAGAGAGACACAAGATATTTCAAGATATGACAAGATATGACAAACTGTAACGAAAAACTGTTGTAAAGAAATATTCTTTAATTTTCAAAATGTGCAATGACTTGCCTTGAGCATCAAGTGCATTGTTAAGGTGTGTTAAACCAAATAAACACAGCAAAACTAAGAAGAACACGTAGTTCCCCTGTAAAAACCACTGTAAATACATCTTCTAAATGAACCTTTGAAATAAACCTAAATAAACCTTCAACAGCAAATTGTGTTTTGTTTCAACCAATGTCTATAAAAAACCTCCTATGTTTAAAAACTCACAAGGCTCATGAAGACTATCTCATGCGGCGTGCGCGGAGCTGAGACCCTGAAGAAGAAGACCTCTTGTGTTCTTCATGGAGCTCCTCAGACCAGGCAGTGGTCCAGGTGGGCCAGCAGCTCCCGGTGCTGGCTGGACAGGTACTGAGCCTGGCAGCCGGGGCACTCCAGGACGCTCTGGTTCAGGGCGCCGGAGGTGCGAGGGGAGCCGCCATGGTCTGGAGGAGCTCTGGAGGCCGTGGATCTGTTGTGAAAGCCGCCGGTCTGATGCCCGCTGGCGTCCTGATGTTGTCTCTGCTGTAACACGCATGGAGACAACTCTGTCAGACACATGAACTGTGCTGCGGCTGTCTGTCTCGGCCTGGATGCTCTTGTGAAGTGATTATTGAAATCTCAATGTGCTTTTCCTGATGAAATAAAGGTAAATAACGGGGAATGAAATTAACACAACCTATTGCCAAACTAAGCCTCTTACGCAATTGTTTGTAATGCTTATTAGCAACTATTCGTTTTTATTTAACCAAGATGTTTGAATCTTCCATCTTGGGGTGCATCTTAAATTAACTTATCTTTGCCGTTCATCTGGCTTCACTGACCTCTGACACTGTGGTCTTACTGGTTTTCCGTAGCTCTTTGAGGACCCTGTACAGCTGTTTCTGTAAATGGAGACAGTCGCGTTTCTCCTCCTCCAGGTCTTTGGACGACATCTGGATCTGTAATGGAGAAAAGGTTTTCCATTGAGCTAAATGTAGTACGATCAAATAAGATGTGTCACACTTCATTCATCCCATAAAGGAAATAAGGGTGTGACAAGCAGAAGTACAAAGAAGGACAATAATGAGAATTAAAAAAGAGAAAAAATCTGAAAATCTGCAAAGAATATTAAAGAAAATAGATCTATATACATAATATAAGTAGTAGAAAGTTGAGGTAAACATTAATATTCTTGAATATGCTACATTATTGACATTATTCATAGTAGACCGTGCGTCTAGATGTAAAAAGGTAAGGGTCCAGGGGGGAAATGTGCTAGGGACAGAATTCGTTATCATCGATAGGGTTATGTATTGGACATGTCTGGGTGATCGTTGATGGGCTACGGGGATCAAGAGGATATGTGAAGGTTGGACCGAGGACGGTGGATGAGCTAAGCGACTGATAGAGTGCAGCAGAGGAAAACCCAGAAGCAGCTGATCCTCTAATAGGGTATCATTATGAGTGGATGGATTAGCGGCTACCTCTAGCACTCTGTCTAAAACAAAACGCTTTATCTAATGAAGGGTTAAATAAGAGGGGAGGTCTAGGGGATTGAGAGTGGAACGGTGTGTGTGTGTGTGTGTGTGTGTGTGTGTGTGTGAGTGTGTGTGTGTGTGTGTGTGTGGGTGGGTGTGCGTGTGTGTGTGTGTGTG
>OOFG01048531.1:0-10373 GCA_900323295.1 Molva molva
AAATTAACTTCGGCACACAAGTTCACACATACCCATTTCTAACCTGTTCAACCTAGGTGCAACAACATAAAAGTCTCACTCTCCAAGTGCATGAATTGCAATAATTCCTATTGTAACACGGGTCAAATTTTTCTTAGGAGTTTCATATCAGGTCCATCTCCAAATAAAGGGGAACTGCAATCCTTAAGCAGAAGTTTTTGCTTGTTTGCGACTTTTGGTGCCCTATACCGTGGAGCTTTTAGGTACAGTGAATGTTGTTTTCAAACATTTCTAGTTTACGCTTGTTTGTATGTTATCAGATCAAACAGATCAAAGAAACAATAAATGCCAAGGAACTAGAAGTTTATAGTGGGATTAACACTTCCTGTGCCCATTGGTCATGGCATTCACTTCCCTTTTGTGTGCAAGCAGTATCCAAAGATATTAACCAAAGGATGTGAAAGTAGACCATGCTTATGTGTGTGTTTGTGAGTGTGGGTAGTTCCACAGAATTTATGCAAATGCAGTTTGAAGGTTAGTTTAGTTTGTTTAAACAATAAACCAAACTAATGGCTGAAGCCACTTACAAAATAGTGTAAAATAAGGAGACAGGAGACAATTTTTTTTTATGTGCAGGTGAGAAGCAAGGGGCTTTGATGAAAAAGAAAATCCTTGAAGGAAGCAAAATATATTATTTAATGATGAGAACATGATTATGGGATGACACAGGCAGCATCTACTCTTTGACTTTGGCGTGTGCTTTTTTGATTTCTGGAGATATCCTTTCTTAAATAGGCATTCTCTGCTTGGCGTGCTCCGTCTGCTGTATTAGGTTAAAAACATTTTGTCTAATTGTGTACTGCTTTAGTAGTGTCAGTAGTCATTCTTATAGTTTTGTTGTAGTGGTGTTAGACTTCATATTATTGTCAATTGATCTTGTGTTGTTGTACTAGCACATAGCGTTGTGGTGAATTATTTTATAACCAGTGAAAGGTTAAGAGTACTTAGTCTTAACAGTTTAGGATACAGTTTAGGGCACTGGTTTGCTAATTGCTAAGGTTTTCTCTCTTCCCCTGCCTCACCTCACTCCTTCTTTCTAACTTCCCGCTGTGTCTGTAACTTATCCGGTGAAATTAAACATCGCTTTACTCCACTGCCCACCAAGTGCTCTCGGGGAATTCTTGGAGGAATCAGACGTCCTCCTATCGGACCTCCTCGAAGAAGAGGGCCCCCCACTGGTACTTCTCGGGATTCCATCATCCAGACAGAGAAGTCAAAATCTCAACTGTGGTTTCTACCATCTTCTTTCGCTCTCTCACATCTCCCTCTTCCCCCCCACTCACAAAGCCGTCAACCAACTCAACCTCATGTTCCCCAGGAACTGCTCTACCACCAACCTTTCTGTATCTCCTCTTCAAGTCTATCCCTCTCTCAAACTCCCAAACCTCCCTCTTCCACACGTACTGTC
This sequence comes from Molva molva, assembly GCA_900323295.1. NCBI lineage: Eukaryota > Metazoa > Chordata > Actinopteri > Gadiformes > Lotidae > Molva > Molva molva. The sequence continues at coordinate 1,448 of OOFG01048531.1, forward strand.
CCTATCCGCCGCAACCTTCGTTCCCTTTCTCCCTCTTCTCTCGCCTCATCTGTCCTATTAGCTATCCTACAGACTGCCATGGACACTTTTCTCTCTACTTTGTCCTCGTCTCTGGACTTCCACCTATCGGCAGGCCCGCCCGACCCATGACCATCACCCTACGGGGTGATGGGTGCGGAAAGAGCAAGATGCGAGTCCAAGTGCCCTGACGACCTTCATGCCTACCAATCTCTTCTCTCCTCTTTTTCTGCCTCCCAATCTGCAGCTAAACATTCATTCTTTGAATCTTTCTTCTCCAATTCCCAAAACCTTTTTTCGATCCTCTCCACAATCCCCCCACTCCCTCCTCCCTACTACCGAGTGATTTTGTTAACTACTGTGTAAAAAAGATAGATGACAGACGCTCCTCATTTCCCCTCCCATCTGCTGCACCACCTGTCCTGTCGCCACAACTTCATCTCCTACTCTAACTTTCTTTTCACCACTTTCTCCGAATGACGATCCCTGGTCATTTCCCACCCCTGCCCTATAGACCCTTCCCCCTCTCATCTTCTTCAGTCTATTGCTCCTGACCTCCTTCCTTTCCTCGCCCATCTCATTGACTGCTGGTTGTTTTCCAAACACTCTTAAAGGAAGAGTGAACCCTCTTTTAAAGGGGTCATATTATGCATTTTTTGTCTGGACTTATTTCATTTGGGGGTACTACTAGAATAGGTTTACGGGCTTTAATGTTAAAAGTACACCTTATTATTCTCACACTTTGCACATATGTCAACCATCTCACGCCCCTGAGTCCTGAGCAGCTGTAAACATTGCCGGTATCAATGGCTTCGGTTCAGAAGTACCTTTTCGAGCCCGAGTCTGATACAGACTTATAAATTCAGGCCGAACATTCGGTTCGACCTGCAGCACCGTCAGTGGTAAGAAGGTATGTTGTACCTATCTGATAAAACATTGTAACTGGAATTTCACTACATCATGGTAACAACCGTGTGTTCGCTGTCTGATTAGAAAAAAACATTTGAACACTTTAACATTAGGTAGCAAGTTAGCAGAGGCCTACGGCTGATTAACGAAAACATTTGAACAAAATAACCTGAGCTAGCAAGTTAGCCGAGGCTTACAGCTAACTTACCATAACTTTTGAACATTAAAACATTAGGTAGCTTTTCTAACAGCTCAGCTACAACCAAAGACTCTGCACTTGAACACTCGACAGTAGCTTCCTTGTTTGATTTGTTTTAAACTAATAAAGCATACTTTCAGGTTGTGATCCTGAATCTACAGGTTGCGACGCTCCAGCAGAGAACTGTGGCAGTTCAGGAAGCAGTCCATCTCCCAGTGGATGTCGACACACCACCTGAAGCTCCGTCTGGACAAGACTGAGCTGCTCTTCCTTCCAGGGTAGGCATCTCCCATCCACAATCTCTCCATCAATATCGACATATTGACCTCTGTGGTGCCTGCGAGACGGATGGCAAGGAACCTGGGTGTGACACGGGATGACCAGCTGTCCTTCAATGCCAACATCGCTGTGACTACCCGCTCCTGCAGATTCGTGTTGTACAACATCAGGAGGATACGTCTGTTCCTCACCCAGAAGGCTACTCAGGTTTTGGTCCAGGCTCTTGTCATCTCACACCTAGAAAACTGCAACTCCCTTCTGGCTGGTCTGCCTGTATGTGCCATTCTGCCTCGGCAGTTCATCCAGAATGCGGACTCCTGGATGGTTTTCAACCTACCCAAGTTCTCCCACACACCTCTGCACCATGCAGTGGCTACTGATGGCTGCTCGAATTCGTTTCAAGTCACTGGAACTTGCCTACCGTGCTGCAAACGGCTCCAGCCCATCCTACATCCAGCACATGGTCAAACCATATAGCCCAGCCCGTCCACTATGCTCCATGACTGCCAAATGACTTGCTACTCCCAAGATAAGTGGGAACCATAGCAGCCGCTCAACCAAATTTCGATAGCTTGCTGTCCTGGCTCCAAAATTCTGAAAGAAGCTCCACACTGACATCAGGACAGCTGAAACCCTACCAGTCTTATGCCACATGCTGAAAACTCATCTGTTCAGAATGCATCTTGAATCTCTTATGTTTCTATAGTGTAGCACTTAAAAGCAGCTGCTTTGCTTATTTTGTGAATTTATGTACTCGAATGATTCTTGCACTTTTGGGTTATATCTTCATTGTTGACTGCACTTACTGTAAGTCGCTTTGGACAAAAGCGTCTGCTAAAATGCACATATATAAAATGCATTATATTCTGAGAGACAATCGGTGTACATGATTCTTATAGGGAAACTTTCACATCATGGGCAGTAACAACAAAGGATTTTAGTTCTGATATTAACAAAACAAAGGTCAGGGGAGTGACCATTGTGGAGATAAATTAGCAATGGCTACACAATACACAATAACAGGTGTGGCTACAGTTACACAATAACATGGTGATTGGCATGGCCTCCTTATTAGACTTCTTGGCTATGGTGGCAATTCAAAATTGTGATATTATTAGTAGGATTTTTTTTTTTTCTATCAGAACTATCAACAGAACAAACCTGGCCTACCTAAAACTAAAATATAATTATAATCTTTGTCTAATGGAGGTAAAGCTGTCCCTACCCCTGATATAAAAAAACAAAAAAACAATAATATACATTTCTTACACATTTATAAGTATTATTATTTCTTATCATTCATAGTTTACACATAGGCAAGTATTATAAATTATGTTATTATTATAGGATAACCCTTGTTTTTTACCAATGTTTCCTCCCATCGATCTTTCACGTGTCCAAGAGGGGGCAAGAGGGAAATGTGAACGCTGCCGGATAGTTCCGGACATAATAGACGATACTTCTCAAACAGCAGCGAGTGATTTCGTGGAGCCATCATATCGAGGGACAGGAGGTGGCAAGATATCGCGACTTCCTTGATGCGTTTGACCTCAGAGCATCTACGGAGTAAAGTACAAAAGAATATTACATTCGTTATCAACGACTGACGTACAGTCGACGCTTTTCAAATTGGACATATGAAGACGGACAGTGGAGTATACAGGAGTTTCCAGCATCCGCTGCTTTTGAACTCCGTTGGGACTTATTTACTTTTGCCACCGGGGACTTGGGTCTTGTCTTCAGTTAAAGTGCCAGGGGAATACATCCTGGCAATCAGTTTCACGTAGTCAAGGGAATAAGTTGTGCGTCGATTGGACGCAGTTTACTGTATGTCCTTAAATAACACAAAAAACATAAAAAATGCTACTTCGACCCTTAAAGGTGTTCCGCTGCGCCTGAAGGACATTAAACCCACGAAACGCGAGCAGTTTTTGCGCAGAAATTCAAACACGCGTTATTCTCAGGACTATTCTTCAGCGCATGCAGTAAGCTAGGTTGAACAACATCTGTGAATATGTCCTTGGGTTCGGATCCTTTGCTAGCCTTCTACATTGCAATGGAAGTGGTGATCGCGTTGTCCTCGGTCATTGGCAACGTCCTGGTGGTCTGGGCTGTGCTCATTAACCGCTCACTCAGAGACACCACTTTTTGTTTCATTTTCTCGCTGGCCTTGGCTGACATTGCGGTGGGGGCGCTCGTCATCCCGCTCGCTATAACTATCAGCATCGGACTCAAGACCCAGTTCTATAGTTGCCTGATGTGCACGTGTATCATGCTGGTCCTGACGCAAAGTTCCATTTTAGCGCTGCTGGCCATTGCCATCGACCGGTACCTGCGGGTCAAAATACCGATGAGGTACGTATGGAGCATGGCTTTTCTTATGTTTTTCTTTTTATCTTGCGAGTCGTTGTCGTATAGCCTAACTTCCCATTCAAAGGTCAACTGATAAGCTGGTGTGATAAACACAGACAGAAGAATAGACGGAGCGAAATACTGTTTCAGACAGGCAGCCAGTTTCAGATAGGCAGGCAGACTGCCTAGGCCTATGCCGATTCCCTAGAACCTTATAGCCTACTATCATTTCCTTAATATTCTAACAATGCTAAATGTTATCTTGTAAGTTATCCATAAAATACATGTTATTAGTATACCATATGCATATATATTTATTATGCTGCCGATGTTTTATTCAACTCACGCATGGATAATAGAAACAGAAGGCTTAGTGTTATTCCACCTTTAGGTTTCCTAGTCAGCACCAGCCATAGAGGATAAGGGTAGAGAAACATCCTCTACTTTTGAGATAAACAAATCATCATTTGCAATTTATTGGGGTGTTTGTGTTGCTCAAGAATGAATACTTAATGACACGCAACACACCCAACTAGATATGAGTCATAGGAGACAAGATCCAACAATGCCCAACGTTAAGAAATAGTTTAGCAGATTTGTTTTATTTAAACTATATTTATCCAACATATTGCGATTAAAAATATATTTTGCAAGGGTGGACTGGCAAAGAGGGCAGCATAGCTCAAAACAAACAACAGAACAATATGTGACGATCATGCAGAGATAATCATGTAAAAGTGGCAGACACCAGCTACTTCTTGGTTCGAGAAAGAAAATAGGCCTCGTTTCTGAAGAGGAAGCCTAGCTTGAGGTTAGTGACTCAGTTTTCAATCTGATATTTGGAACTTGATTGTTGATAAAGGTGAATAACCAGGTACTTACATCTTGCAACCAACTCAATGTCCCGGCCCTGACAAGTAGAAACAACGGGATGATTGGAAGGAAGCAGAGTTTGAAAACGGCATTACTTTCGTTTTAGTTTATAGAATTTAAAAACATTTTGAATTGGGTTAAAAGGGACTGTTCTAACTCAAAAGCAGTTTGCAAGAAACCAAAGGCATGAGCAATGAAGGTAGAAACACAGTGAATATAGTCGTCAGCATAAAAGTGGAATTTAGCGTTTGACATATTAATGTCATCATTGCAAGGCCATATAATTTTTACAATTTGTTGGTAATAATTTGGCAGGATGACATCTATGACAAGGATGAGTGTGATGGAATCGGTTATATATTACCAAGGATTCTCTTCTAGCGATACCAATTCTAAAAGTTAATTGATTCTTCCATTTCCCCTAGGGGTCGAGTAGCTTATGATCATATTAATTTGGGTTTGAGTTCGATAAATATAAAAATAAAATGTATTCTTATGTTATTTAAAAAATAATATAATTATCTTTGAGCATGCTCAAAATAAATGTTAAATTGAGTAGGTGGATGGGCCCAGTGTAAATCTGGAAGTGGCACAGTTGAAGGTCATTGAATAGAAGTGTAATTTCAGGTATCACATTGCAAGTGTAAGGAGATCTTATCTCAATCCAGTCAGATAGAAGAGTACACTGACGTACAATGACACATCCCTCGATGCCTCTGAGATGTCATTGCAGTTCATAAGAAATGCCTAAAGTGCTGATAAGATCTGGAGGACAGAAAGAAAGAATGAAAAGCATCATCAAAATTATCATGAGAAAAGGGAGATCGTAGATTACTCCAATGGCCTGTGTGTAAACAGGACACAGACATACATTTATTCAGCGTCCCTTTGTCTTGTCGTTAACGTTGCCATAGCTACAAGTGGGTGGTGACGCCCCGGCGCGCGGGCACGGCCGTGGTGGTGTGTTGGCTGGTGTCCTTCATGGTGGGCTTAACACCCATGCTTGGCTGGAACAGGCTGCAGCCCGCCAACGGCTCCCTGGGCAATGGTGATGACGCCCAGGTGACCTGTGCGTTTGAGACCGTCATCAGCATGGACTACATGGTGTATTTCAACTTCTTTGGCTGGGTGCTGACCCCCCTGCTGCTCATGCTTCTTATCTACGTGGAGATATTCTACATGATCCACAAGCAGCTCAACAAGAAGGTAAGATTTTGGCTCTTCTTGGGGGGAGGAGGGGGCGATAAGAAGCTGGCCTGACTCCCAGAATGGGAGTTCGGTAGGATTGTGTACTTTAAATAAAAACACACTTTAAGTCCACGTTTAGTCTGGTAATTAGATTAAAGCCACTGTACTGACCCCAATAAGCCTGTCTGTCTAGCCACAGAGTTCTGGCCTGGGATCACTGTTTGATTGGATGAAACAAACACCACTTTTTTCCCCTGTCTCCAGGTAACAGCCAGCCACACGGACCCCAGGCGACGGCCAGACTATGGCAAGGAGCTGAAACTGGCCAAGTCACTCGCACTGGTGCTGTTCCTCTTCACTGTCAGCTGGCTCCCGCTGCACATCATCAACTGCATCACCCTGTTCTGCCCCACGTGCCCCAAGGTCGAGAACGTCATTCGCATCGCCATCCTGCTCACCCACGGCAACTCGGCGGTCAACCCCGTCGTCTACGCATTCCACATCAATAAGTTCCGCACGGCGTTCCGAAAGATCTGGCAACAGTACATCCTATGCAGGGATCCGGTGGGTCGGCTGCCTCAGAAAGGCAGTCAGAGAGGGTGGAACCGCAAGGGGATGCTGAGGCAAAACGGCGAGGACTGTCATGATTTGTGATCCGGATTCAAGTCGGTGCCCAGCCTCCGGACACGCTCTCCAAATCAGCCAGGATTCATTATATATTCAACTCAGAATTGTATGAATTCTGGGGTTCAAACATGGCCTTGTTATGTGACAGGGCGATTTCAACAGAGCATTCACTGGGGTCCATCATGGAGACAGACACAGACTCTAATAAAAGAGACTTCTGTTTTTCTGTCCATGGAAGGAAGGACTACAAATATGGAAGCCAAATTGAGATCCTGAATTAGCCAACATAATCATAGACACATGACTTGATTTGTTTTAATGTCTTAAATGAATAATGATGTCATACGGGGTAAGGGGCTTCACACCATCTCCAACAGGAATTGCTTACAGTGTGTTAGCAGTATATAATAGTATTTACATGCCCTCAATATCTTTCTGATGTACACTGGCCTTTTCCGAATTACCTTGAATCTCACTAGGAGAGAACAATTCAGTTTGCTGTGCTATAGTGCTTTAATATACTTGTTTATAGTTATTAATACTAGTTCTGTGGCCGGGACAGAAGTCATAGTTTAAAAGGAGACTAAATATATTGTGAAGACATTGTTTGCCACCTTTGAATACTCCAGATATAGGTAGAAGCCAGTAAGACATGAGCAAAATGGAAAGGATTTGTAGGCTAATTACATAATGTGGAAGAAGTTAATAGAAATTTTAGATTGGAGCAGACATGTATGACTTGAGATATTATATATATATATATATATATATATATATATATATAGTCTGAATACCACACACACACCAGTATTCAGATGAATAATAAAACAAAACAGATGAATACATTTTTTGCAGTAATAATTATTCAGAACCCTTGCGTACTCAAACCGATTCTCTGCTTGAAATAATTATATTAATAACAATAATAACATTAATAATAGTAAAAATAATAATTGTATTGGTAATACAAACTTTAATGGTGAATCTTTATAAGATCTTGGGCAAACTCATTGACTTGGCGTAAGTTGTGAGCCAATTAAGGCTAAAACTAGTCTCAGTACGACAGACGTGTGTGATCTGCTAAGAAAAACAATGATCTCAAAATGAAACAAGAATGGTATGGTCTGCGGTACTATCTATAAATGTTAATACTAGATATAAAACAGTTTACAGTTACATGCTAAAGTACGCTTTAGCTTATTGTGCTATAATGTTATTTAGCTTTCCACCAACAGGTCCTTCTAGATCTGATTGTGAATGTTGTATGTCTCTGATTGTGAATATTGTTTGTCAGTTATTGTTGAAGTCTCATTCAACTATTTCATAATTCTGCTTTTTAGAATGTATAGTGATAAGAGAGCCATGTTAAGAAGGTTCTATAGCAGTTTGATTGAACACTTTACATAAGCTGGTGTGAATTTATTGTACATTATTGATATTATTTATTAGATCATTAGCTCAGGACTAGCATGCAGGAGTCTGTGTCTACGTTTCTTCATAGAATAATTTACATACACATATGCACTGATGCTAATGTGAGAAGTCAAACAAATTATACAATATGCTTATCTTTAATATGAAAGAATACATAGAAATTAAACTTGGACTACCTGGCGCTACAAGTAAAATAGCGTAATTTTACATAGGAGCATATCAGGCCTATTGACTATCTAATCTGCCTATGTGTGTGCTTTCATATGTCTGTATGAGTGTGTGAGTGCATGTTTGGGTGTGCGCCAAGAGATGATTGCAAAACTAAGCTAACGTTACCGAACATGTCATTTGAAGTTAGGATGAAACACATTTGTTGTGTAAAAATGACTACAATAAATGTTGCTTTTCCATGTGGTGTTGAGCAACAAAATATTTAATGAGTGTAATTGAGTTTACCAACCGAGGGACTTCATTGAACATAGGGCTACACACACCATGCAGACAGATTCCTGATGCACAGGTGTGGTGAGTCAGGGTGGCTGTTTTACAAGGCCTACCGTATTTGATGAACTTTGAGCAACCATAGAAAGCAAATCCAACTGCAATCTTTCAAATCTGACTTTTTTTATACTACCCTGATACGCAAGACTGAATCCTGAGTCACATGACATTGCCAGTGGCAGACTCAACGAAACAACAAGGCCCATTTAAAGAGGCCGCTGGGAATTGAGCCTCTAACAGCCCGTGTTGAATACTTGAACAAACCAGCTAGCCTGGTGCCATTGTAAACATGGACGTCCTTAAATACAGAATGGAATACTGTTCATTCTTGAGTTCAGAACACATTATGCCCTTTGAGAACGAGAACCCTGAGATTTCTTTTTTTTGGGTTTGTGGCTGGCTGCTTGACTGTGTACACTTCATTACATTGTCTGATGCAGATGTAGTGTTGTGGAACACAGAAACAGACGTTAATATAAATTTTAGATTGGAGCAGACATGTATGACTTGAGATATTATATATATATATATATATATATATATATA
>OOFG01048532.1:0-13640 GCA_900323295.1 Molva molva
GTTTCTGCTCATCACTGATTGAATACATGCATTACTCCCCAGACCACTATGGCCAACATAGATGCTCTAGGAGTTACCTCAGGGTAAAATCAGAACCAGTCACCCACTAAGCCTCCAGAATACAGATTGGAATCACTGTGCTCTCTACTTTGGCATTTACATCTGGAGTCTGATCTGTAGCAGAGATATGCAGTGGTTTTTCAAAACAAATGAAATACAAAACAGCCGTACATTTTAAAGTTCAGTCGAGTTGAAACTCATTCAGAGACCTGATCTCCTCCAATCTGTGTCCTGCCCACGGGTGTTAGGAAAGAATAGTATGGACCGGGGCGAGGAGTAGACCTATCAAAAGTCGTAACTGTATTCTTGTATTTTGACACCGCTCTCCCTCAAGAGCATTCATCCAGTTCCACTCCCCTGTGGTCCACTCCCTGCCCTCATGAGCATAACCTGAGGCATCTGGACCCAGTTACCAACCCAGGGCCAAGTGTGACGACATGTTAGGTTGGGGATGGCAGAGAGGGGAGACTGGCCGTTTGGGCTGGGGGGGGTGGCAGTGTAAGAGCAGCATCCCCCTCCCCTTATAGCTGAACTTAGAGAGACTGTGGGTGAGACATTACTGAGATATAGGGAGCGGAGGGGAAGAGCACTGAAGGGGGAGCCAGGTAAGAAAAACAAGTTGGAGAGGGTGTTATAGACGCTTGTGTTGTGGGTGTAGGGGGGTTGGTGTTAGGTCATACCCAGCCTTTATGGATTACCATCCTGCTGTGAGATCGCATAAAGGAGTTTATTGAGCTGCAGCTGGAATTGGTGTTGAATTCCTAATAACAACCGCCTCCAGAATAGTAGCAACTCGAGGCACAGGGACCTCATAGCAGAGCCTTTCTTCTTTTCTACAACCAGGCCATATGTACTCCAATGTATTTGTCCTCATGTCTCTCTGACCCAGAAAGGTGTGTGTGTGTGTGTGTGTGTGTGTGTGTGTGTGTGTGTGTGTGTACCGGGGGTCATGCCTACCTCCGAGGGAAGTCAAATGAACAGCAGTTGTCAATCAATATGTCACTCACAACTGTATGAGTTTGAAAGTGACCAATCAATGTAACACTATCGGATGAACTCATACTTATCGATTGTCATCATTGGGGACTGTTTATGGAAGACGAGTCGACATTGTGCGGGGGGGGAAACAAACGGGAGATAAAACTTCAATCACATTAAATGCCATCCATTGTCATGTATGAGTCTCTGTGTAACAAATCAGAACAGTGTCAATGGACTTTGATACCGGCCTTGACTCTTAACGTTTTTTTATCAGTCTATCTAGGCCAGAGAAGAGGGTTTAGACGCAGGGCCCGGGCTGTGAGAAAGAATGGGGCGCTATCAACAAGTCAAACAGGGGATCCCTGCTGCTCCTGTCTTCTTTATCCTCTTCTTTAAGAAGGGGGCAGCAGATGCTCTTCTTGCCTGGCTTTATTGTTTGTGGCTAGCCAGCCAGTCAGCCAACTCAATGACAGGGGGAGGAGGAGAGATTTCTGAGAGGCCATTTTCTTTCCCTATCTCTGTCTCTCTCTCAACACTCGCCATCTCTTCTTCCTCTGTCTTTCTGATTTTCTCGGCTGACGGCTGCTGGATGAGTTAAGTCCTCCAATTGAGGTGATGGCCGCTCGTAAACAAAAGGCAGAGGCTCTGTTTGGGCCACATGGCTCGGGTGGGAGGGCTCCGATCCATTCACAGTCACTTTGGCTGCATCTGCACCACATAAAGAAACCCAGGAGAGCCTCGGGCTGCTTTACCCCCCCTCTCAGCAGCCCCTCTCTCTCTCTCACTCACTCACTCACTCACTCACTCACTCACTCACTCACTCACTCACTCACTCACTCTCTGTTCTCTCAGCATCTTATTGTCCCCAGAGGATAGAGCAGGCTTCCTTGGCAGTGAACCAGCGCGTCTCATCTCCATTAGGTCAGGCAGGGGAGAGGTGTATTGGTGATGGATACCCTAACAATCCTCCCCTCCCCTTCCCCAGAGTACAGGAAGAGATGTGAATCCACAGCTGGGGGTATTCTAATGTACCGCCGAAGCTGCTCTGTTGTGCCTTCTTTAATAATTAAAAAAACATCGGCCAGTAATGTACTTTGAGTCCTTAGCACACTTTAGTGCTGCGAACTTGTCAATTTTCTTTCATCAGTTTTCCACAGCTAATGTGTTGGTTGTAATAATTTATGAATGAGCCAGTGCCATTTAAGGTGTCTAACCAGGTGTACCTTGTCAAAATACGGATAACAAAACCCTTTGTGATGTATGCTGTCTGCAGAAAGGTCACTTAGTCATACCCAGTGATCGTATCTTATGTAATATGTTACATTAATTACAGTAATGCGTCTAGCCTTGACTTCAGGTTTCATCACTTGAGGTGAGGTGTTCTGCCCTTGTTTCCCATAAAAATGACCAAGTCATGTTCTTGTACAGATTAGTATTTGTTTTTGATTTGTGGTTGTTTTTTAGCCTCCACCACCACCATAATTGTTTGTATATTACTAAGTTAATAAGTTCAGTTTTGCCACATCATGGCTGCTCTCAGCATTAAGCATTATTTAGTAATATAACTGAACTTATTATCAAGCTGTCTGAGCATCATTGGGTAACAAGCAGGTTACCCTCACAGTGCTGTCAATGTTATTTGACAGCAATGAGACACTCTTGACTCAGAAGATGAGAGATGTTTGCAGTCAGAGACAATCCATTATATGACAGTGGGGATCCCGTTGTGTGGCTGAACTGGAATGTTAGGGAGTATGTATGTCATCGGCCCCTGATGCACTGCAGCGCTCACACACTACATCACAATCCACTTCCTGTCCACATGACCTCCTTTGTGAGTGTGCATGAGTGGGCGTTTGTGTATGAGACATACAGAGGGACTGAGCAAGCATGATGTTTTAAACAGTGGTAGCCTACGTGTCATTCACTTCCGGCAAACCAGGCAGTTGCCTAGCAATGGGTGTGTGTTTTGGGTTTGTATTTTGAGACGTCCAATTTAAGGATGATTGGTTGTCTACTTTCAGAGCTCATGAAACCTTACTTCCATGCTGCTGCAGCCATGAACCCTAAATAACTGGCTACACAGTGTCAACACAATAAAGACTCCTGCAGCTGAGCTTAGGCAGTTTACTGTTATGATATTGTGTGTGTGAGTGTGCATGTTAATTTAATATCCATCTCCTTTTTCCACTAGCTTATGGTGTCGTATCAATCTATGGTTTGTTTTTGTAGTGGGTGAGGAGGTGGATGCTTGAGGGGGAGAGAGTCATTTCTAGGTTAGTTTACATAGATATAATTTCTGCTGTCATCTGTCATAGCATTCCACTGTTTAAACTATTCAGTTATACCGTATAAGTTTTACTATGAAAAAATACTCCAGATGCTATAAAAACATCCCAGGTACTTTTGTTTTATTTTAACGTATGATAATTGTATTATCCCCGGAACATTTGGAAGTAGAAATTGTCATAACCCATATTTTCTCTGTGCGTGCGTGCGTGTGTGTGTGTTTGTCACCCAGTGTGCGCACACACACCTGCAGATCCTTTGTGCTCAGTATAGTACTTACAAATACAGTATGTGTTTTCAGAATGATGTCATTGTTATTGGGCCATTATATAGTGTTGAGAGCTTGACTGAGTGAAACACTGCCACGAAAACACTGTTTTTAAGAGTTCCCCTGAGGTAAAGCAATTAAACAATTAAAAGGTTACAGATGTGTGATCCTGGAAATACTATTCAAGTACAAGAGTAGGAACAAAAATACACTTTAAGTTTTGCTGGTTACGTTTATTTTCCTCCTGTGATTTGATTATATAGTACTGATTTAATCAACTGGTAAACTGTTTGAATAGGCCTCCTTGATTATATACTAAGAGGTTAGCTAGGGTTGGTTAGCCTCTTACAGGCTGAGTAGGTCTTCTAAAACATTTTTCTTATGGACTTAGTTAGTTGTGAAGCACCTCCTTCTGTCTGCCGTAAACAGCTAAACGGTGTCAGCCAGCCTCCTACCATAGGCCTGGTCTAGTTTGTTGACTTAATCCAGCCAGTAAGACGCTATAAACCCTGGCTAAGCTGCTTGAGAGCAGAGGACCCAGCGATCCTCCAGTCTTATCTGTGGAATGCCCGTCATCCTCTTCTTGAGTTCCAGAGGAATGCCACTCTACTATCTGTAAGGCTTGGTCTCCCTTTGATTGTCTCCTGGGATTCCCTAGACCTTCCCTCCCCCACACCCCTTACGCTCTCTCTCACTGTTCTAAAAGAGCATGCGTCCCTGCTCTCTCTCTCTCTCCCTCTCCCTCTCCCTCTTAGCTATGTGTTCTCTCCCTCTCCCTGTTAGCTTTGTGTTCTAGCCATCTACCTCTTAGCTTTGTGTTTTCTCCTCTTTGAAGTTGGTTTAGCAGGCAACGGTGGTGGAGGAGTTTAATTGACAGAGCTAAACCAGACAGAGCTCATGATGGGGGATAATGATGATGCTGTCTTCTGCGGTTAGCTCAGTTTTGCATGCCTTGGCGTTTTATAGACTTGCATATGTCTGGAACTGTGGTCAGTGAGGCTGGCAAGGGAACAAGCTGAAAACTCTGTCTCTATTTCCTCCTTTTTCCCTCCGCAATGTGACCTAAATTATTCCAAAACTAACCTGTTCCAGATGCATTACTCCAGGCTCAGTTTTTTCCCTTACTGTTAATGGTGTTATGAATAGCTGCTCTTGAACAGCACATTTTATGTAATAGTGTGAATGTAAAAATCAGTTTACAGTAGTAGTCATTAGAAGCACACCCTTTCAGACAATTTAGATTATGAGGGCTGTTTTACATACAACTTTATTAGCGAACACAACCACTCAAAGCTATTCTCCTATCACTCATTCATTCGTACAGAGCAATGTCAGCCATGCAATCTCAATGGGAGCAGTTAGGGGCTAGGCTAGGCTAGGTTAGGTTATTGCTTAAACAAAACCCTTACAAAAGGGATTGAACCGGCAAAGCTCCTGTTACTAAGCGACCTACCTCATCTCCTGAGCTACTTCTGGATAACCAAAACAGTCCCAGGGCCCCTTCACAGAGGGCTACGTTTGTCTCCTTACAATGTACTACTGATCTTTACTATGGCTGTAGCATTTAGCGCTGAAAAAAGGGTAGTGAATACATCGTGTTTAAAATTGGATTGATAGGTTGTTCAAGTTTGCTCTTTGGCTCCAGTGTTGTTAGTCAACATTGAACTATTGGATGTTCAGCTCTTGGTGCACAATGTGTTGAGAATGACAAGTTAAATCTAGACTTGAGATCTGTGTATTGTTGGAAGAATATTATCATGCGTGGAAATGTCTAATATCAAGAAAACACACAACTGGAAATTGATAATATAGAATTGTATCTTTATTTAACATATAAAAGTGCCATGGATACAGTTAATATAATAAAGATCAGAAATAAAGGTCATGACTTCACCAAATGACAGATGTACTTTTTGTGGTCATACTACTTAAGCAAGAGTCTTGTTGTGGTTTGTGAGTGTCCCACAACAAGGATGATGGTCATTAGTATCGTCTCCTCTATCTACCAAATAATACCTATTGCTATACACAATATCTACAATAACTTGTTTTTTTTTCTATTATTTGAACAATAGGATATCATACCTGAAATCTCAGGCCTAATAACTACATTAATTTACTAACAATAGCATCTACTAGTTTTTTTTTCACATAGTATTTTCTCTATGCAGTTGATACTTGGAGCAGTGTTGGCAAATGTCTGGCAAGTCATATAAAACTACAATATATAGGCCTAGTAATAGTGATGAACATACTATTTTACTGCTTAAAACAAATGTAACAATAACTTGTATATGAAAGCCAACTACCTAAACTCGGCCTGTTTACTTTGGGTCATTTCAACTTATCAAATAACCTGTTTTTGATGGAAGACAACATAAACCATCTCAGCTTGAATGGCAACAATGATAAACTGTAGGCCCCATCCTTACAGAGCTTGACCTCTGGATCAGATTACTGTGCAGTCCTAAAGTGATTTAGGCCAGGTTCCTGTTTTCCCCAAGGAGGGCCTTGGCAGTTTACAAAGCATTCATCAGTGAAACAAATTCCGGCTTTGTGATCCATCATCAGCCTGAACTTTACCCAACTTCAATTCAGTATCAATCAATGAAAAGTACATTTGCATTGTGTATATTGGTCTGTTGTATCCTCTCAAAGAAATGCAGATCATTTTTTACTGTATACTATATTTACTATATTCTAGACATGGGTTCTTGTCTGTATATTTATTTATTTATCCGTGAGACGGAGATGCATATCATGGATGCTAATGGTGTCTACTGTCTGCCAAACTGTTGATCACGTGATGACCGTGCCAGCTTGCATTTCTGGCATGGCTACCAATGATGTGCTGCCAGCCATCATTGGCAGGGGAGAAATATAGGGTGCTCAATTGGTCATGTCTGGTCAGATAAGTGTGCATGCAAGGATAAGCTCTAATAACACTCCAGCATTGGGTCAAAATGAACATGTTAATATTGAAAACGAATGCACAATGCTGTAAGGAAAACCATTGCTGCAGCACCCAGTTGCTCTGAAGACGCTGTTCCCTGCCTTAAACTGTAAGACGCCTGCGCTCTTCTTCAAGTGATTGCATGTAACAGTTATCCTATTTATAATATTGACTCTTGCTACAGTTGGAAAGTTGTTGAATGGAAAACAGACTCATATTTATCTGGAAAATGAACATAGCGCCACATGATATTCTTTATTCACATAGATCTCAATATAGCCTCACTCAACTGTTCACTTTTCTGGAATCTGCTCTGGAAATGAGGTCCTCAGAATTTGGACCAACTAATAAACTGGTTTATGCACAGTTGTAAATCATTGGATTTTTTTTTTGTTATTTTGTGGTTTGGTAATTGAGACTGTGACATGTCTTAGAACGTATACTGTACCACAGTCAGGAGGAAATTGGTAACATCCTTGGTAAGGCTCAAACAAGCCTATCCATTGTTTTTGGTTAATGGGCTGTGCACGTTTATGTGATGTTGAGAGAAACATGCTTTTTAGTGTTAAAAAAATAAAATGAAAAATGGGTTCATCCTAGGCTGGGCAGAGCAGTAGTGATGTTGGTGGTCTTAAAGTCACCACCCCAGTTATTCAAGTTATTCATCAACAGTACGTTACTGTTATTTGTCCAACAGCTGTTTCTGTTCATTTGTGAGTTGGTATTTGCTTTTGTTCTGTTTGTAGCTAGCTACAGTTTTCAGGGACTACACTATTTATATATCACTTGAATATATCACTTGACTAACATGATTCGTCGCATGGTAATATGTTGACAATGAATCATCGTTAACACACCAGGCATACATTTAAAAAATCTCAATGGAACCGCAGCCACATGTTAACATTCGGCTAAAATAGCAGATCTATAATAATCTAGTTAAATACTGCATATTTAGTGATTTCTTTAAAAAAGGGAATATCGAGAGAAGCTGGTTTCATTCTGATAAAATTCATGCTTGGTATTTCCCTCTGTCAGAATTAGCCTACAGCAAAATCAGTCAAGGGTAATGCTTAATGGTAAAGCTTGTCTGTTATAATATTTAACCCAGTGGGCATTAAGCATTACTGACGAATGTTATCTAGTCTATTCTTTAAGCCTTAAAGGCACTTTCTGTCTTGACAGAATAGGAACTGAAAACAATCCCACATGCACCAGAAATGTTCATTTCCTTCTGTTTTTTTAGAAATAAGGTTTAAAATAAAACCCCAAAAGTTCCAATGAAAGCCTTCTTACATGTAATGTAATGGCTTTTGGCTAAAACCAGAACACTACCTTCTCGTCATCATCCTCCTCCTTGTCTGGTTGTTAAAGGGTTAGCGTTATGTTGATGTTGTTTCTATGGTGCATTGCACAGCCACACTGTAAGGCAGCTCCTGCGTCACAAGTGACCAGGCAATTGCACCACAAACCACCGGCAGCTTTGTGATGTTATGGCAATCTGAGATTTTTTCCTGTACGGGTATCTTCTAATTATGTCCTTAACCGAGCCTTTGCAGTTATTTTATTGTATACAGAGATGATGGATGGATGGTGACCGAAGGGGTTACTTTATATATTCAGCTGAGATACGAATAGATCACTGAAGCTGACCGATGTGCACATGTGTCCTGCAGGTGCTGAGTGGTGAGTGAGGTGGCGGATGCGGCATGCAGAGGCCACTCCTCCTGCCTCAGAATGAGTGTCAGAGATGGCGCTGCCACAATGGCAACGATCACGAGTGGAGGAGGAGGAGGGGGAGGAAAGGCAGCTAACCCCCAAGATGGCCGCTCCTACCTGCTTCAGATCTACCCAAGGGTGGCTGCAGATTCCTCTGCCTGCTGCTACCTCAGGTTGGTTCGGTGTCATTTAAACCCCATTCAATTATTTATTCTCGTTTGTTTTTGACCGTGTAAATCTATTGCAGCAATACACTCTTCCGACTTCGAAATGCGAAGATGGAAGTCGTGTAAATAGCAGCTGATTGCATTGTTTGTTTGTTTAACCTATCAGAGTTCAGAAGGATGCGACAGCCGCCTCGGTGATCTCCGATGCAGCCTCAGCTCTGGGGCTGGACTCCAGCAGGCTGTATGTGTTGGCAGAGGTGAAGGAATGTGGCGGGGAGGAGTGGATCCTGGAGTCTGGGGACCTGCCTGTGCAAAGGCTGCTTCTGTGGCCTAGGAGGGCCCAGGAGGAGCACCTCCAGAGCCTGGGATTTTATTTCTTACTACAGGTATAGTGGACAAGTAGGGTCACCTACCCACCTTAGGTCATTCTACTTCCTCTATGAATCGGTTCTTTGAAACAAAATCCTACATTCGCTATTACCCTCGAAATGTATTTGAATGTGTTCTTTTTTTCTCATCAGGAGAGCAATTGCGACGGCACCATCCAGTACGTCCACCTTCCTGCCCTGACCAAGGAGCAGCAGGCCCAGAGGTTGGCGGCGAGGGGCTTCCTCCCTCCTCCCCAGGATGACTTTGCAGACCTCTGCAACCTCCCGGTCCTCAACGAGGACAGCATCCTAGAAAATCTGCGCACGCGCTTCCACAAGAAGAAAATCTACACGTACGCCGGCAGCATTCTCATTGCCATCAACCCCTTCAAGTTCCTGTCCATCTACAACCCCAAGTATGTCAAGATGTATGAGAACCACCAGCTCGGCAAGCTGGAGCCCCATATCTTTGCCATTGCGGACGTAGCTTACTACGCTATGCTAAGGAAGAGGGTCAACCAGTGTATCGTCATCTCCGGAGAGAGCGGCTCGGGCAAGACCCAGAGCACCAATTTCCTGATTCATTGTCTGACTGCCCTCAGCCAGAAGGGCTATGCCAGCGGGGTGGAGAGGACCATTCTCGGTGCTGGACCGGTACTGGAGGTAAGGACTGTATTTATGTAGCACTGTTCAGATGTGTGGCAACTCAAAGTGCTTTACAAGTATTGCCTCACATTCACCCATTCAAACACCCATTCATACACTGAAGGTGGTGTCAACCATGCAAGGCAACAGCCAACTCGTCGGGAGCAGTTAGGGTTAGGTGTCTTGCTGAAGAACACCTCAATGCTAAGCTAGGAGTAGCCGGAGGGATCTCACCAGCAACCTTTCGGTTGCCAAACAACCCGCTCTACCTCCTGAGCCACTGTGGGAGGATTATGTGAATGCATGTGTGTTGATGGCCTTATCGCAGCAGTTCATGGTTCACAGCAACTGCTTTTATTCATAGGATGAAAGGAAATTTATCACAAATCTGTAGTTCGGTAGACTTGGTCCTATTCAGGGGTGAAGTTGATCCTTTTTGCATTTTAATTTGGTTTGGTTAGCATTAGTTACTTTCACAACTGCTGACTTGGACTCATGTTAATCTACAAAAAGTTCACATATACCTGGCTGAATGTTATTTATTTCCAGTTTTCAGCAAAAGTATACTTTCAACCCACAATGCATTATTACTTAGCTTGCTTCCTATAGTTGGGTCGGATCACGTCACGCCTTAAGCACACTGAACTAGAGTTAACTTCAGTGGATGGAGACCTCCGTTTTCAAGGGGACCAGAGTTTGCTAGTTTGGTCCGCATGTGTTTGAATGAGCATTCACACCACCCCAAGAAATGGTACCACCAAGGGAAACCCTCCAGGGTTAGATTATAACGGACCCAAAGACTCAGGTGGGAAAGCACCCTAATTGTCTTTAAAATTAAGACTTTTTATGCCACCCTGTTTTTGATTTACTAGCCCAAAAATATATATATTTTAGTGCATTCCTGATGTTTCTCTCGGCTTCTCCTTAATGAGTCATATGGTAAGTCAATGATAAGATAATTACTATGTCAGTGATCGTTTCCACTTGAACTGTTTCCAGTTCAAGTGTAAAGTCTTTTTTCTGTTCACTTGATGAGGAAGGAAGTTGGCTCTTATTGATGATGGATGCTTTGTCATAAGTGACTCATAGGTCTGTCTAACACACACACATTACCATACATAGTTAAGTGCATGACAACTCGGTATGAGTTCATTAATAATCATAGCCATCTTCCTGACTATGAATAATCAGATTATGTGGTTTAAGTAATTAATTTCTTACTAGAGAGGACTTGTTGGAACCAGGACAGGAAGTTACAAGCAAAGTGTTTCATGAAACCTCAGCTTGAAGTTAGTTGTTCAGATGATAGTGTGTTGTGAACTTCTGAGGAGGATGAACCTCCTACATTAAGTATACTTGCAAGCGAATAGCAGAAATGGCTATAGCAGAAATGAAAATAATAATAATATTAATATTTAATTCTAAAGTTGATGTGAAGAAGGTTGTGAGAATCATTTCTGTCATTTTGTGGTGAACTATTGAGTCAGCTGACTTGGTTCTACTTGCTACATTTACCTCAGGGAAAAGCCATGGTGACTGGCCATAAGCAAACAGACTGTCTGGCTATTATCTGGTGCCTTATCTGACAGACATTCTAGGTGTTGTCCATATTCACTAAGAGAAGATCCTACTTTTTTGTGTGCACATGAAAAATGATTGTATCTTGGTCATAGGCTTAACAATTAGTATCACTTATGAACACGTATGAACGCTTAAGAAATCCAAATGTTCTTTCTGACTTAAACCTAGGCCTAACTGTGCTAATATTATTCTCCCTTTAATTCTTAAATTCTTGGAAGACTTAGTCCTGGCACTTGAATATCATAGTTCATCACAGCTCATATATTAGGAACATGCTTTGTTTGTTTGTTTGCTTGTTTTTAGCTCCACTTGTACGTTGCTTTGGACCAAAGCAACATACATAAATAAATGTGACTGATTTGGTCCACAAGCACTGTTACACATTGGATTGATTGAATTGCTGCCCTGCTCTTGAGTCTTGTGTAGTGTAAGCAGACGGCAGAAGTGACTAAGATGCGTAAAAGACAGCCAGTCTCGTGAGTGAGGTAGCGTGATTGACTAGATGTGTAACAGGCCTAATCTAACACACCAAGTCAGCACTTTTCAATGAAAAACGTATCTTTGCCCAATCTTCCCAAGCCATACTGTCGCCAAACATTGTTCGTGCAAACCCTTTTAACTTTCTATTCTGTCGATTATTTCCAATCATGCTTATTAGGCAGTAAGAGGAGAGAAATTGTAATTATTGTTGATTAGCCAGATAAGCAACTATCCAGTCAATCTGCAGAATAAAACAATCTTGAACCACTGTAGTTCTCTCTGTTTGGACTCATAGGAGGATCAACAGTCCATAAACAAATGCTTTCAAATAGCAGAGCATCTGTTGATTTTCTCTTTTTTCTTTTTTTTTTTTTTCTGAGGCCTTCGTCAGGCTAGGCTTGTTCTCATTGTGATTGCTTTCTTTGTGAGGTTTGCAAGTATAAATACCATACTTCATTTAGGTGGTTATGGATTTTCTTCCCTGTAATGAGAAAAGGATTCTTCCTTCAATTTCACATATGGAAGGATTTACCCCTGCCCCCTTGATCAGGGACTTCATCAGAGCTCTAAGAGAGAGACGCTGTGCCCTCGTAATCACTCATGTACTCCAGGTCATCGGAGTGTTTGACTTGGAGCATACGAGGAAATGGAGCCCTCCATTCCTATTACTACCTCATTGTTAAATGTTCAAGGATGGATGTTGTCAAGGTGTAATGTTTCAACCTTGCTGTAGCATCTATTTGAAGACATCCGGGATTTTGTGCATGTTGTTTTAATGGAGGAAATTAAAATGGCATAAACTACATAATTATTGGCTTGTACACACACCTTAGAGCAATTCAAATTTAAAACACACATGTTGCAGTATTTGTTAATCACTTATTAACTTGGAGCTAATAACACCCAGGCCCCAGACATATCCTGTCAATACATCTCCTCTGTATACTTTCCTTTTATTATTTCTTACTAATGTCACTAAAAATAGTACTTCAACCAATAAAACCATTAGAGGCATGTAGTTTATTATACATAAAACGAGCAGCGGAAACGTCTGTGGTCTGTATCAGTACCACGGATGTACACCGCTCACCTCACATAACCACCTTGAGCCAATCATTTACATGAAGTTGAACTGGAACAGTTATTTTATTTGGAAAGAAACCGGAGTGCCCAGTGATGGGGGAATTGGATGAAGCATTGCGTTGCATTACAGAAGAAAGTGGCAGTCACTTTCCATCAGGGACAATCCCGTCATCCATCCATCCAATTGAGTGTGTAGACTCCAGGGAGATCTCCAGTGCTCAGAGCCAGTTGCATGCAGCGCTGGGTTTTTGATGTGTGTGTCAGAACAAGCGCCGTATCTCATTGACCAATGAGGGACAAAGAGGCGTGGGGGATGGTGAGATTTTCCCTGTTGTCAGCAGAATTCTGGTTCCTTTTGGCAGACATGTTGCCACTCTTTTAACATTGCAGTCCTAGAAGGCACTGTGCACCTCTCTCCAGAACTGTGGTTGGAGGAGCAGACACAAAGGCTGGATCGGTGTGGCCCGACCCCCGTCTGGGCAAGGAACAGAGATTGCATTCTAACCTCAGTCCAGTTTGTCTTGCCAGAAAGGTTGCTAGCAAATACATTTTGTTGTAATAGATGGAATATGTCTCTGCTGCAGAGACATAGAAAGAGCCATGTTTTTATTGTTGCCTTGCTAATTTGTCCCTATAATTAACTGGTTTGACAAACAGGTTGGTCTTGTTAGCCTTCGGTTTAGTTGCATTTGTTTCAGTCAGGTAAAAGTCAGCCTTTATTTCCGAGTTGAAAAATGGGAAACACAAAACAGGAAAGTGAAGGAAGCCAAGAGTTCCTCAGAAGTTAAGCTCCTTGGAGTTTATTTTCCGAAAAATGTCTAGCTAGTGTTCACTAAAGTTTTGTAGAATACTGTTTACAGATACTGAAGTGTAGTGTAGAAATTGTTTGGCTAGGTGTGTGTGTGTGTGTGTGTGTGTGTGTGTGTGTGTGTATGTTTGTGTGTTTTACTGTGTGTGTTTGACTGACTGTGGGTCTCCAGGGGCCTTTGGAGAGCTCTCCAAGATTTGGTCACATATTGAAGACATGAGATCATAGTTTCTGTAGA
>OOFG01048545.1:3437-18385 GCA_900323295.1 Molva molva
TATTGAGAACCAGGAGGAATATGAAAAGGGCCATACAAGTTTGCCTTGAACCTGTCCTCCATGACGAAATATTGAGGGCGACAGCCGGCAGTCAAAAGAATGAAAGGAGACAATACTAGTCTAACTCAAGTCCCCTGATGCCCATATGAGGAGTAAATCTAATATCTGGCATGTTACACACTAACACAAACGCATACACACACACACACACACCACCGTCATACCTATTAATTATTAATTTAATTATTGAACTTCAACCAAAAAAAACACAGAAAAAGATATCAATTGAAATATGAAGGTCACATCTAGATGCTGGTTTAGTGTTGGGGTGCGAGCAGAGCGCCGGGTGTGCTTGGTGTTCCAGTGTCATGTCATTGTGTGCAGGAGTTCCCCATAATATGACCACTGTTCCTCGTCCTTTAATGAGGCTGCCTTGCATCATTGATGACTCAATGTTAAAATAGCCCTGCACCTTCAGTCTATGGGCTGGCGTGTACTCTCTCGCTCTTATTGCGTCCTTGTCCTAGCTGAAACATGCACCCATACGTGTTTGTTTATTTTTTATTTCTACTCATTTGTGCACTGTTTTATTAATTCATTTTCTTATTTGGTTAAGTTATAATTTTACATTTTTTTCTACCTTTTGATTGTATATATAATATTGTTTTTGGGTGGACCCACATGAAACACTAACGGTTTTTGTATTATTATTATTGCATGGTGGTTTTAACATTTTTGTTTCATTGTGTTCATGAAATAAAAAAATTATCCCTTTGCTCAACTATCTTTCCCTGCTCACACTCTACTACTGTTCTCTTCTTTCTGTCATTTTCTTCCCTGTCGTCCTCAGTATTTCTTTCATAATATTTCATCATTGTGATTTAATTAGGGACATTTCAGTCCACTGCTGCCTATAGAGTTAGCCTGGTTGCACTCTGAGCCTTTCTTCAGTTTAATATGTGGCACAGCCATTCAAAAGGGAAGAACACATCACATTACGGCTATTCACACTTAAGGGACAGAGGGAATTGAACAAAAAGAAAGCCTCCCCATTATAATGAGATATTGCTCGAAGAGAGTTAAATAGTGACAGAATTTGTCATGAATGGACGGGAGACACAAACTGAAAGAGAAAACCACTGTCATTACCATATCAGAGTGTGATGATTGGGTGAAATGAAGTACCACCCACATATTTTTGGGCGCTAAGGTCTAGTGCATGCATACAATTCAGAATTATTTCATATAAAACATTGCGTTAGCGGTGTTCTACTGCTGGAATTTGAGGATGGGCGGAAGACGTATTTAAGCTAGCAAGTTGCAGACATGTCAATGTAATTGGGTTTGACTTCAACTGCCTCCCACTCTACCACTCCAGCCAGCATTGTGGCTTCTGTGTCTGCGTCTGATCGAGGTCAAATCATAGTACATGCTTGAAACATTATGAGTTGTTGACGATTTTAGTGAACCAAACGTTGAGACACCATACCGATCAGCAGGTGTTTTCTGTTCACCTGTTGCTGCTCCTGCCAACAATCATGAATTCACCTCATTAACTCAAACCTCAAGGTAATTGAGTATAACATATCCTTCCTACGGCTTACAATCTCTATCTTGGCAAGTAGGAATTATATTGCTTGTAGGTGGCTGTGTGTTGTTGTTGCAATACTATTACTCCATTAGCAAACATCTTTCAACCAAAGCTTTAGAAAAATAAGCCTTATAGTTGGTAAATTACTCCTACCTACAACATACTGCATTAATTGCAGAAGGCAATATAACTATGCATTCAGTAGGGGACTATTCAAGTAGGTGACAACAGCAGTACGGCTTGACCAGCGCTCTGTGAAGGCACAGGTTGTAGGACTAATGCATGGAGGCAAATGAAAGAGGGAACACACAGTTCCATTGATCTATTCCAAATAGCCTTGGTGGTGCATTTTCAATCTCCTTTCTTTACCAAAGCACTTCACTTGTTTGAATGGCGTAAAATGGGCTACTCTTTTCAAGGCATCATTTCTGGATGACATATTATAACAGGTGCAAGTTATGCACCTGGTGCAACACTAGTGTTGTAAAATCGATGCATGAATGTGTTAATATAATTGGTATAAAACATCAATCAATATACCAGCTAAAGAGAGAGTTACAAGGTGTATGACCTTGGTACCCACAGCTCTGAAACGTATCATCCGTAAGTACAGTTTTAGAAGGTCTTTCCATTTCTGTTCACTTCACTTTTTGAACTTCTAAATAAAATCCTTGACATTCGGTCATAACCAAGTGATTAGCTGTTATGGCGTTTGCTAGCTTGATCACAGCTCAGTAGAAAAAGAAGAATCTGGAATACTTATTTATACACAAAAAGCTATCTTCAATAAAAGTTCTGCACAATGGGGCTTCTTGCTCAGCTTTGATAAAGTAGGACAACTATCACAATTACATACTTTTGTGTTAACCATGATAGGCAAAACAAATGGCAAAGCATTTTAGATTACCATATTTTGGACAGGATAGTACTTTTATTTTCATTTTAACGCAATGTGGTGGTTCACTGTCCAACTCATTTGAACTAAACACCACACAACACACTATTGGATATTAATGATATTAAATCTGCACATAGAGACTTTGCTAATCAAATGCCATTGTTTGCCGGTGTGATCACTGAACACTTAACTGTGATTATCCCATTTGAGCCCCAAGAAATTATCATTAGAAACTCAGTCAGGGGTAACCTCGGTTTCAGCACACATGTGATGAGCCTGTACCTTTGTTTCAAATGAATTCACTCTACTAAGTCCCTCCCCACACACACACACACATACCTAGGAATAATAACATGTAAATAGCATTTAATAGGTGGGAATTGACACCACATATTAAAATATGAGGGTTAAAATATACGGAACCACAAAGGACACAACGGATGCAATGTATCAAATTTATTATCACATCATGCATTGGTTAGATCAAATTGTCATAATAAAACGTACCACTTACTGAATTAAATGATCATATCCCAATCCTACCATATTAAGTTATATGTGCTCATTAATCCTGTGACATCTATATACCATCCGTCTGTTACCCTGTCTGTCTCTCTGGCTACAATCAGAGGATTTTATTTGGTCTGTCACACATCTTAATCCCACTCTCTACATTGTATCCCTTGGCTACACTTACTACACTAGGAAATTGAAATAGAACACTCATAGCAAAACTATGTTTAAATATGCTTCTTTGTCTGGCAGCAGATGTCACCTATTTTCACCAATTCTTCCTTGCAGTGGAAAACGGGTGGAAACTTGTTTTTTTCACCAAACAAATAACCTTGTTCCCAGGCGTTATCATCTCACGCTGGAACGTGTTTCAGATATTCCTTTGTCAAATCATTTGTCAAAACACTTTATACTACTTTATACCACGTTGTATACCATAATTCTCCTTGTCTTTGTTGTTGTTCTGCTTGTCAAGTTCTTATTTTCCTTAAGAAAGTAAGAAAACGGAAATTGCGTTGCGGTAATTAGCTCTTCTATTCATGATTGTCTTTCAGCCTACCAAACAAATGGTACTGCATCTGTTGTACTTTTGGCAGTGTAATATACTGTATATGATATTTTCCATTTCAATGTACAACATATGAAATAAAACAACTACTTTTCACACTATGCCTTCAATGTATTCAGAGAAACACTATTTAAAATGAGTTCCATTGCACACACGGCTACACGTCAAGAAGGACAAATTGCGACGAGGACTGCTGGGTAAAAAAACGAAAACAAAGTCATTGTGAAACATTATGTAATGTAATTCATTCTTAAGGAAAACAAGCAGGGGATCGATTGCCATGCGTGTGTGTGTGCTGAGAGTCTTGTTTACTTGGTAAATCCTTCATTGATAAGATCACCTCCGCCGAGTTGAATTGCTTTGACAGGGTGACATTTTGGTGGAGCCTTCCGAGGGACCGTTTGACTTTTCCTTCGTCGTCTGCTAGGGCTTAGCGACGTGTGGACGGCTAATGATGGCACTGCCAATTACTTTGGTTGCAAAAAGAAAGGGGAGCAGGTGTGTGTGTCTGCATGCGTGTGTGTGCTGTATTTGTACGGTGTGTGTGTGTGCATGCGTGTGTGTGTTGTGTTTGTACTTTGTGTGGGTGTGTGTGTGTGTCTTGTATTTGTACGATGTGTGTGTGTGTGTGTGTGTGTGCATGCGGTGTTCTGTATTAGTACGATATGTGTGTGTGTGTGTGCACATGCGTGTGTTGTATTTGTACTATGTGTGTGTGTGTTGTATTTGTACGATGTGTATTAAATGTGTGTGCATGCGTATTGTGGTATTTGTACGGTATGTGTGTGTGGGTGTGTGAGAGAGGGAGAGACAGAGAGACGGAGATCCAGCAAGACAAAAATCACGTGCCTCTGCAACTGTTTTTGTGTCTCATCTAGAGATAATTTGAATATGGGTTTTCACACATTGTTTTGATGATATGCCTCAGGTGCATCCCACTTTTTACAATTAAAGTGTGTCTTCCAATCTCTTTGTTTCTTAATCCTCATATATTTAGACAGTGCAAGCTCTCGTACTCGTACTCTTACGAAGCAGGGGTTGTGGGGGTCGTTTTGTGCATATTCCATTGACATGTCAATTGTTCTTCAATCCACTTGCATGACCTTTGGAAGGGCATGGTAGGTCATCTCGACTCTCCAGAGATAAACAGCATGAGCTGTGACTCCTGGTTCCCCGCGTAATGCTAGGTGTCATCGTGTCCCTGAGTGTGCACGTAAGGGCAGAATGCGTACAGTGAAGCAGAAGATTGAAGCATATTGCTTGCAGAGGTAACCACTGCCCCACCATGTCCTTCAGTGGTGCAGCCCTCTGGGGCAGAGTACAAGGTAGGGGCAGTATCCTGTGTCTGTCTTAATGGCAATGCCCATGATGTTCAGGAAATATTGAGTGCATGTTGTAAACTGTAATGCTGTACATGTATGTGTATACTACATCGACACAGACACGTATGTATCATGTTTTTGTCATTGTTTCTTCTTAGCTTCCTTATCATCTTCTCTGCTGGCAGCTTAACAAACAGAATGTAAAGTGATGCCTAAACAAAGGTGACTAAACAAAATAAAACTATTTAGCCATTATTATTACTATTGCAGAACAGGTTGAAGATACTTATATGGAAATATAACATAGTCAAAATATTACTATATATACTATATAATACTATATTGTAATATGTATATATAGATATATATTAATTTATTTTATTTTACATATTTTATATATTTTCATATTTGATTACTACTGCAATTATGTCAACTTACACTTTCAGCCATGATTAACATGTGTTTAAACTCGCAGTTTATAGGTCTTATGTTTAGATATTGCAGTTTGATATTCGTCTAATGAAATGATGTACTGTGTGGGGTAAACCTCTTGGTAGAAGGCGCAGGAACCTGTTTTGAGAACTAATAAGGAAGATCATTGAGGATATGGCTAATTAAAATGTGATTAAAGTGTAAGTGTAATCCCCATTGTTACACAACTACCTGATACTTTTTTAATATGAGTGTATGAGTGTGTATGAGCATTATAATGAACAATGTTGTATATGAAATGCGCCACACACTGTGGCGTCACACAATAAGTGTCTGGGAAGCGTAACCCTCTCTCGGACGCCTCCGTCAACATCAACCGCTGCCCAGATAGAGCTCCTCACACCTCGCCACCGGTGTCCCTTCCTCGTGACACCGAACAGTACACTAACAGGACCGAACAGTACACTAACAGGACCGAACAGTACACTAACAGGACCGAACAGTACACTAACAGGACCGAACAGTACACTAACAGGACCGAACAGTACACTAACAGGACCGAACAGTACACTAACAGGACCGAACAGTACACTAACAGGACCGAACAGTACACTAACAGGACCGAACAGTATACTAACAGGCAATTTGACATCGCGAAAAGAACGCAACCTGTGTTGGGAGAGGTGTGGAACCTTCACAAAGTGGTTGGCGGAGAATGGTAAAAACTATTTATTTTACTTGTGTTTTATCTTAATAAAGGTCTTATTTCATTATTTCATTCAATGAGTAACTACGTCGAACATCATATAAGACATATTACCATTTTTAAAACAAAACCAAAAAAATATTTTGGGTTCACTACCCCTTTGAAGACCAAATAAGGGACACATATTTGGATCATATTTATAATGCAATGGCAGTCTACCTGAGGTAGATAAGAATTCACCTGAGGTAGATAAGAATGGGCAAATTAATCTGGTATATGCCTGTGTTTTATTTTTTCTCTTCTGGGAAACAGCTGACTTTGTTTAAAAAACAGCTGACTTTACTATACAACTTTTTTTATTTGTGTGTATCTACCATCTTTATGGATATCATTTTAGTCTAGCCATAAGGTAAATGGACATCCCACCTAATTATGAACAGAAAGTCTCAAGTACTTCTTTCTTGACTTACCCAAGACTATTTATGTGCAGATAATGAAGGGACTGGTTGGATATCTTAAATTGAAACCAACCAATCTCCATCTGTGTTTATTAAGATCATGGCCATTGTCATTGCCACCAAATATCAGAATCACTCCAAACATACCATGAAGCCAAAAGCAAAATGAAGAAAAAAATGGGAAAGATATGAAGATAAATATTTGCCAACATCCATGAAAAAACAAGCCACTCATGGACCTCTCAAAGAAACAGCAAGTCACAAACAAAGACTTGCTTTGTGCTCAACAAGTATGCATCTACGTGTTAGTAGGTTCTTTTTTCTGTTGTCAAGGTTTTTGTTTTGTCAAATTTGTTCTGTAGTCTCTCTCAGGTTCTCCTGTATGTGAAACGACCCCTTCAACAGCCCAACAACCCATATTCTAAAGATAGTAAGATTGCACAAATAAATGATGCAACAAATTCATACATTTGTCTGTGAAATGCTTTGCGACCATTATCGGACCATCTTGAGGCTATTTCCAATTTATTTTTCTTGAAGCCAGTGTTGCACAATCCCAGATGCTTGTCCAGCCTTTGCAGCCAAAGCAACAATTGTGGTATACCCTTCTGTGGAAGTAGTTATTTCACTATTATGCGTCATGTAACAGCTGAATGTCTATGAGATTGTAAACCAACGTACACCAATGTAACTAAAAGCCAGTATGTCGTTTTGTTTTATTCTTTCAAAGGACATTCGACATCTAATCAGAAATAGAAAGAGTTTTTATTGTCGAGCTTTCCCATACACAGAATTTATTGTGGTTTATTGGTTCAGAAGTACAAGATGCAAAAACATGAAAAAACAACTGTACTGGAAAATAAAGATCTAGAAAAATATACTATATATTACTATTACATAAGATATATTAAATATATGGTGAAGAAATGTGCATGATTACAGACAGGAGCACAGAGACTCAGAGAGGGCGTGGCCCTATGCTCATCTGATGCCCACCTCTATTCACTCACACACTCTGTCGCCCACAGACACTGCATCCCTTTCTGTTCATTGGCAAACAGAGGAGGTGAGATGTGTGTTCAACTACGCTCTGTGACTGAGCAAACTACTGAACTGAATCCAAAGGAGACTCACAGGCAGTTTTCAACATACTGGCCATTAAGTATGACATCACTAACAGGTTAGACGTACAGACCCCCAACACACCTGGCATTAGCAAAGGCAATCAGATATTAAGTGGATAACACTAAAATGCACACAAAGCCAGATGTAAATGGAAGCCAAGCGCATTAGTAATCTGATATGTCAGACAACATCAGGAGGTGGTCTTGGATGCATACCATCACCTCCAACACAAGGGTAAATGCATCCAACTCCCGAATTGACATATATAGCTTTCTATTGACATCGTGAACATAAATATCTGCAAGAGCAATATCCGATATCAATCTGGACACTGGAGTGGCATGTTAATGCCAGGTGTTAAGGCATATTTTGCTCTTGCCCTATTAGATCAAACCCGTGGATGTAATTGGCTATATAATGTTGGTGGTTCTGAAGTGAAGGATACAGAATAATTGAAATACATAATGTACATAAAGTACAAATCAAGCTTAACTGCTCATGTACCTATAGCTGTGCCGGAGAACAGCCATTAAGCCATACACTATCCTTGTTTTGTAACCTGACTTCATCAGGTACGTGTTCCCCTCTCTCACAGCGTCCCTCTAGCCCTGCCACTACCCCAGCTGGGAGAAGCACTCCCTCCGCTACCCCACCTCGAGCGACGCCCCCTTCCAGTCCGAGATATATCAGGCCCATCTCCCCTTTCTCTCTGCCCCCATCCAGCCCTGTTTTGTCATCTGTGAGGACCGGCTCTTCCCCTCTGGTTAGTTCAACTGTAATAACCTCTATGCCATTTTTCCTCCTCTTGCGGCATGCAAGTACATTAAATACAGGTTTCTTATTCAATAAGACATCTTATATG
Organism: Molva molva; assembly: GCA_900323295.1. Lineage (NCBI taxonomy): Eukaryota > Metazoa > Chordata > Actinopteri > Gadiformes > Lotidae > Molva > Molva molva. Next base: position 11,913 of record OOFG01048545.1, read on the forward strand.
TCTAAAGCCATTACAGGTAGGGCACTTAGTGGACAGTTCATTATCCAGCCTAAAACCTGGACCGAAATCTAAGCTTAAACTTTACTTCAAAACTATGTGGTGTCTTGAGTTCTTGAGTTGCAAAAAGTTTTCAGAGACTACCTTCAGTCAATGTCAAAAGTTACAGCTCCTTTGATACGCCTCACTACACACACTAATTAGGGGAGACAAACTTATCAATTAATTGGTAGCTTTTCATTTATTTTTAATATGATGAGCAAAAAACTCAGACTCACGCATATAGAAGCCCTACAGCTCTCAATGACAATGCACTTTAACATTGACTAATTACAATTATGTCAGTGTATGGCTTCATCCAACTATATACTTTTGGTGTGGGATGCTTTATTAGTAAAAAAAAAAAGAAAGCATGTATTCAAAACCACCAATAGGTACGTTTTATGTTCTTGCATTTTCTTTTTACCACAGACCAGATTGATTTATTGAGGAAAATAACTATTTTCCTTGTGAAGTGAAGACCGCAGTGTAAAAGGGACAGTGTGCAGATTGTAAATCTTTGGTCTATATCTTTTTTCTCGTGATTTTTTGTACATGCATTTTGCATACTGCGGATAACTCAATTCCCTGTCCTCATAATACTACTTGAGACATAGGCATCGGTAACGACATCTTGGGGGGATAAATAAAAGGTGTTGGAAAATATGGCCAATCATTTTCCTCCTGCCATAGAGACGAAGTTCCTGCGTTGCAAGCTGTTAGCAAAACCCAAGGAGGCCCAGCGGTCCTGAAGGGATGTTGTAGCGGACACGTTAAAGTGGCAGTTACTGAAGCTCTGGTGAAATAACCATGCTTGTTTCGATCCTCCCTACTGTCTCTTTCACTGCAAAGTACATTATAATGGATTTGTATTTGCATATTTGCTCGGAATTGTAGACCAAGCCATTAATGGACGCCAATGTATATAACAAAGAAAGCTGAATGCACATTGTATGACAAGATTACGACTATATTGTAAAACAACAGCAAACAAGTTATGTACATTTAGCCCCCCCCTCTTCTCTTTCAGAATCACAGAGTCTGGTCCTTTTATCAACAATGCTGATATGAGTGTATGGTTATAGTTAAAGATAAAAGATTAAATAGATAAAAAAATTGAAGCTGTGTGTTTCGAGTAGACCACTTTAGCGTCGGCTTTTGCCTGCCTGTGACTTTGAGTCATGCCCTCAGCGTAAAAGTAAAACGTAAACGTCAGGTGTGTCTGATCAATTCCCTCTACCCTTAGCTTCTGAAGTGTCCCAGTGCCAATCTGAACCACTCACATTTCAGAGAAGCACCTGTTATCTTGAAATATGCACTTTTGGACCAGGCTTGGCGCACTGTGCCCCAGTTGTTTCTCCGTGTCTGTACCAATGGTTTGGTTTTTCCTTGTAGTTCAGCCAATCACAAACAACTGCAATACAACAAAGTCACTTTGCAGATTTGATTATAGTGATTGGTTACTCCTTAAGTATAGGAATTCACTTTATCTAGGGCAGGTATATATACACACAATCCACGTTTTATGGCACTGTTTCTCTTCAAGATATCTTGCGTTTGGCTGTAACTGTCGGTTTCATGTTCCAGTGGCAAAAAAAAACAACTTCAGATTTAATGAAACAAGTCTCACTGATAAACAGTCTAGCAGGCCAACACATTCGATGGGATTTTTCTTCATTCATTCTTGTCGATGTCTATCTCCCAGAAACCTATCAAGCCTCCTTTAATTTCAGCAGTGACTGTACTGACAGTAAGTCAGACAGGAACATGTGCTGCTGACAAGGTAATGGTGGGCAAGTGCCACTCAGTGTCCAGGTCAGTCGGCCCCCTTTTGGCTAACTAACTCCTGCCATAGCGCCTGCTTGACACACACAGCATCACTCTTTACTGTGGTGTGACAGGGGTACCAATGCTTAACAAAGGCAATCAAATATATACATTTTTTTGTTGTACACATCCAAGGATCAGCATAAACAGGGCATTACATTTGGCCTCTTCGTCAGTCAAGGAATGGTCATTTTTCTTGAAAAAAAGACAAAATGCAATATTATCTAATGTTGCACATGTGTTTAATGTCTGTGACCTCCATTTAATCTTTTTAATATTTAAAAGATTAATTAATTGAAAGAATGACCGGAATTACATTTTCTGTAGTTCTGTGAAACCAAACATTACCGCGAATGAAAGCCCAAAGTTTGATCGAGTAGTTTTGTCATTTTATCATTATATCAGTTTTATCATTAATCTTTTGCAAGGTGGTTGGCAAGGCCTATGGCCATTGTGTTGATTACTTCAAATCTGAATAGTTGATGTGTGACACATTATTTGCCAAATGAACGGCTGTCAAAATTAAGATTGACGTAATATATATTTTTAAACCCATTCCTGAAATCTCCAAGGAAGTTCTATGTTTCATTACAATGTGGTATGATTGGTGAGCACAAGCAAGGTGAAAACCGTAATAACCTTGAAATAATAGCATTTTAGCATTTATCAGGATCTGTCTGAAATATTATAGTCCCTCATCTCCGTTTAGACATTGTCCACATGCTGCACTAAATAGTTTACTAAATAAACATAAAAAGCATGATTTATGGCTTAGCCTACCATCTAGACATACTTCAATACTTCAAACAACTTTAATGCTTCATTTCATCTGGATAATTTCAGCATGGTTGTTCACTCGAAATAAGGGTGGAGGAGGTTTGTAACGCTCTGAACTGCATGGATCTTTGATTTTTACAAGTTTTGTCATAAAACAGAGATGGCTTGGGGCAGTCAGGTCTGCAGTACACAGGTGAACATAATGGACCTCTCCAAAGAAACAGCGAGCCACAAACAAGGAATGGGTTTGTGCACAAAAATGATGCATCTATGTTCTAGCAGGTGATTTCTTCTGTGGAACTGTTTTTTGTTTTGTGAAATTTGTGCCATTGTCCCGCACAAGGTCCTCTATTACGTGTAACACCCCACACCCGATAAACACAAGAGACATTGCCAAATGGAAAGAGAAATAAATTAATATGAATAACAAATTCATACATTTGTCAGTGAAATGCCATGCGACCACTATCTGACCCTCTTGAGGCTGTTTAAAAAACAACAACCCTGAAGCCACTGTTGCACAATCCCATATGCTTATCCAGCTTTTGGCTAGCACCCATAGCAAGAATTGTGGGATACCCTTCTGTAGGGAAGTTATTTCACTATCACAGCTGCATGTCCATGAGTTTGTAAACCACCGTACATCAATGTAACTAAAAGCCAGTATGTTGTTTTGTTTTTATCTGGCAAAAAACTGAGATGGCTTGATGCAGTCAGGTCTGCTGTACACAGGTGAACACAATCAGCAATCTACACAAGTAACAGGAATCCAATACCAAACAAATAAACATAGGAATATTTAAGCTTCTAACAGACCCATTACACAGCGGCATTGTCGTAGGATGAACACTGGTGGATCTAATTATGGATCTGCTCCTTTTATGAACCAGGGCAGGTGAAGTAGACATAGCTTCACTAGTCTCCTACCCGTGCCCTGGTCCATTAAAGGAGCACGCCCATTTATGTCTGGACCAATTCCTGTGTATGTACGTCTATGCGTCAGAATTGTATAATTATTATGCTGAGAGTGACACAGAGTTATGTTGTAGCAACCAAAGGCTCCAGTGGCTGTGCGGTCTGGAGTGCGGTAGTGTGTCTGTCATCATTAACAGGAGCAGGTTCCCCTAAGAAGGAGGCACCATCTGTTACATGAAGAATAATTATTCTCACCACACGAGGGATGTCACAATAGGTAGGTGGTAGGAGAGAAGGAGACAGCCACGTAGGAGAGGTTAGAAGAGTGATCACTAAAGATGAAGAGAGCTTGTGTTGAAACGGGAGGATAAAGAGAGTGGGTAGAATGGATGACATAGCGTAGATTAATCGCACGTGAACGACAAAGACTTCCCACTTCAGCACTCTAAGCCTTTATTGATCTATAATGAGTGTGAGTACAAAGGGTATTGTGTGCTTTCATTGTAATGTAGCCAGTTATCTAACCCCAAAAAAAATGTATAACATAATTCTCACTTCTAACAATACTTTTGTTCAAAATTATTTGAAATTGTCAGAAGCCATCCACCCATGGGTAAATCATCCAAGATGTTTTGTAGTTTTAGTTGTTCATGTATTTGTTCTAACCCTAACCTAACAACGGTGGGACAACCTTGATGGAAGCTCAGTCACAGAGGCAGCTGGGTGGTGTGAAGGCCCATACCCCTTTTTAAATAACCAAGCGATGTCAAGTGGTTGAGTTTGAACATAAAGGGACGTTCCATTGGAAGAGTGACAGTGAGTAGAGTTTGTTAGAACTGCAGTATATGCCAAACAAACCAATGTTGACCTAATATATATTTTGTTTAAAAGTAAAATGTGAATTACTTTTCTGAAGGACGTTTCCAAATTGCCTTTTATGTTTCAAATCTATCAGCCCAATGAATCTAATGAGCCAACAGGATTGAATATTTAAAACACGGAAGCGGAATAAAAGAGTGCATGGAGGGGGATGGGGGAAGGGTGATCAGAGCTTATGCTGTTGGTTTAAAAAAGAAAAAAATACCATCGTTAATTTCCTTTTGCTAACAAGATGTCATGCATGTTTAATTTTTAACACAGCTCAGTGATCTTGAGTGCTGGAAACACCACGGTTACACCTCTGCTGTTGGGTGTGCTAGCAGTAGCTTCGGCTGTTGAGTATACAAGCAGTAGCTTCTGCTGTAGGAATGCACTAGCATTAGTTTCTTCTGTTGGGTGTGCAAGCATTAGGTTCTGCTATTGGGTGCAGTAGCTTCTGCTGTTGCAATGCACTATGATTACCTTAATCAGTTGGATACGCTATAATTAGGTTCAGCTATTGGGTGCAAAAGCAGTAGCTTCTGCTGTTGGGTGCTCAAGCAGTTGTTTTGGCTGTTTGGTGTGCTAGTGTCATGGATAAACACTTTACTTTAACACTTTAACAAAATAAGAGAGGTAGAGAAGTCGAAGTTTGAAAGATAAAGACTTTATCACTTGCACAGAAGTAATAACAAAATCTGAGGTGGTTTGCCAAATAACTCCTGTTCTGGAATCAGGCTTCAGGTTATATCCCCAAAATGTGAGTTCCTCCTACCTGCGCTGCCCAACACCCTATGCCTCAGGCCTGGACATTGGATACCTCTCGTGTCCCCCACCTCAGGTCTCCATTTAAATGAACCAAGTGCCAGCTAGCTAAACATAATACAAATTAAAGGGCTGCTTTCCTCCTTATGGTGACTCTGAAGCCTTCTCCATGCATTCCTGTTTGGTGGAGATAACCCTATGGTCCGAACGGTCACCACTTTAGGGGTCAAACGTCAACTTGGAACCGGCTGTCTTGAGAACGTCCATCTCAGAGGGCTATCAGGAGGTGTAATTAGTGCCAGCTGGATTTCCCTCAGAATGTGGTCCCTTGCTGAGTCTGTACTTTTTTCCACATTTATTTGATTCATATAGCATGTAGGCAAGATAATGATTATATATTTCCTTTAGATGTTATAGTATACTGCTCGTATCTCCCATACGAGCAGTAGCATCTGCTGTTGAATTGTGCTAGAATTAGCTTCTTCTGTTGGATGCACTAGCATAAGGTTCTGCTTTTGGGTGCAGTAGCATTAGCTTCTTCTGTTGGCTGTGCTAGCAGTAGCTTCTGCTGTATGGTGTGCTAGCAGTAGCTTATGCTGTTGCATGCGCTAGCAGTAGCTTCTGCTGTATGGTGTGCTAGCAGTAGCTTCTGTTGGATTGAGCGAGCAGTAGCTTCTTCTGTTGGGTGCACTGGTATTAGGTTCTGCTATTGGAGGCAGTAGCAGTAGCTTCTGCTGCCAGGTGCGCTGGTGTAGTGTCTGTTGTTGGGTGCACTAGCAGTAGCTTCGGCTGTTGAGTGCGCTAGCATTGGCTTGTGCTGTTGGGTGCACTAGTAGTTCCACCACCACCAGCAGCACATGCTCTCTGTTGGAAGTCATTAGGGAGGGAAGTGCAGAGAAAGTAAAATAGAAAGGTATAATCCTCACAGAATTACCTCGCCACGGAGTGATGGGAAAGAAGGTGTGGTGATGGGAGAGAGGAGGTGGGGTGATAGGAGAGAGGAGGTGTGGTGATAGGAGAGAGGAGGTGTGGTGATAGGAGAGAGGAGGTGTGGTGATAGGAGAGAGGAGGAGAGAGGAGGTGTGGTGATAGGAGAGAGGAGGAGAGAGGAGGTGTGGTGATAGGAGAGAGGAGGTGTGGTGATAGGAGAGAGGAGGAGAGAGGAGGTGTGGTGATAGGAGAGAGGAGGTGTGGTGATAGGAGAGAGGAGGTGGGGTGATAGGAGAGAGGAGGTGGGGTGATAGGAGAGAGGAGGTGGGGTGATAGGAGAGAGGAGGTGTGGTGATAGGAGAAAG
>OOFG01048547.1:6973-20246 GCA_900323295.1 Molva molva
GGGCATTAAAGAAGAACAGACCAGGGGAGAGAAGAGAGCAATCATTGGAACGAGGTGTGGTTGGCATGCGACAAATGAACCCTCACATCGTTCAACTATTTCAAAACGTGGCAAGCTTCGGAAAGCAAAGACAGGGGCATTCAATCGTTTTTGATGAAACGTGCAATCAGTCTGATTGACTCAGCAAATCAATGGTGGCCCATTGATTTGACCCTAATCGATAACTCCAATGGACAAAGGATGAGACGGGACATCCAGTAGCTGCTCTCCTCCTGACTCAAACAAGCTTTTCATTCACCCCATCGTTCATTAAGGTGATGCATGTTTCCTTTGGCCATTTAGCTAGAATGATCCGCATGATCAACACTGACATGAAGCTGATAATTGATAACATTTAAATGATGTTGTTAACAAAATATTATTGAATGTGTTTGGTTAATCAGGATATGTAAATCCCTACACCGTAATAGAAGCCAACGGGAATAAACACTCGGCTCATTAAAGGAAACTGGTGCCAAATATACTGCCAAAAATAAATGAATACCCACACAAACGGATGGCATTAGTGCAAAAGCCCAAAGCACAGGGAACGCAAATTTAGCTTCATCTTTGTAAAAAAATTGAATTGATATTGTTTTAACAGAGCACAAATGTAGCGGGCTGTATGTTTTTCGCTGTTAGCATAGGACTCACGTCTATTTTGGCCGCAGAAATTCAAAAGCACTGTTTCTCTTCCGACCAGACCGCAAGCTTAGTGTTATTTAACACAACTCAGGGAAACATTTCAAATCCTCCATGACAAAGCACTACTCAGTAGGCCTGCAGAGACACGGACACTGTCGCTTGATCTTGTAGTGTGAATCTGGCTACACTTAGAGCAGAGGGAACTAAGAACTTCTTTGTGTCCCAATTCTACATTTGGGTATATTCGATGTTAATCCTTTCTTTCAAAAATAGATTTAAAAAAGTTTGAAAATGTCCAGTCTCCCCACAGGATTTTGGGCTTGTCTTTGATAGAACGGGTTTTTAATACTTATAAGTGTTCCCTTTGCTAAGTATGCTCTTTGCTAAGTAAACCTATAGCCACAATGCCACAGAAAAGTGTTAGCAAATACAACAATGTAATTTGCACTTGTGTGTGTAATTTTGTTCTAACAAGATATATTTAGTGTACACTGTGCTGGATATGGTCACACCAGCCAGTCCATTTGCAACTTGTCTGCTACAACTGAGATGTTTGAAAGGATCTACTGAACAACTGTGTATGTACAGATTCCGCAGGAAATATAAAGGTGCCATGCATTATGTTTACCAAAGCATTCTAGAACATGGCCACATCCAAATAAAGAAGTTCTGTACATTCATGCAGTAACCAAATAACAATATGTATGCAGACCAATATCAATCTGTACAACACATTTAATAACTTAATAAAAAAAATATATAAAAGTAATCCGTACATCACACAGAGAAGATGATAAATGCTCTCCTTGTTTTACTCTGGTGGAAGGAGACATGTGTGGGGGTGACAAGGTTGACTAGTAGAAGGGAGAGTGACAGAGAGGGAGGGAAAGTAAGTTAGGTCTTTTAAGGCATCAGGGCCTAATGGATCAGTTCAATGTGCTGATCCATGCAAAAAACTGATGGAAACTATGGTTGTGTGGAGTGTAGTGTGTGTGGAGGTTTCCCCTGCTGTCTCTCTAAGCTGCATATTTCACATGTTGCTGGGGATTTGGGGTTTTGTTTGTGTGTGTAAATGTGCATGTGTGTGAGGAATTGAGATTCCTTATGCTTCACTTTTGTTGCCTGTTTTTACCCCTAAAAATAGACTGAAGTGTCAAAAAATGTCTTCCAGTTGGTTCCTAAGTGGGTGTGTGTGTGTGTGTGTGAGAGTGTGTGCATGCACATGGGCATTTAAGTATCAGGGACCTAGATATAGCACCCTAAAAGAAAATATAACACTTTGTTACTTTGTTCTATTATGGCAGAGACACACGCTGCTGTTTAATAATACATAGCAGTGACTGCCAACTATCCCACTCTCGTCTATTTGACAGCTCGCAGGCAATATACAAAACTACTATGCAAGGACGGGTTCAACAAAGGATGCCTTTGCACCACTTTAAACACACATGCACACAAAATATGCTGACACATCAAATCACCCAAATGGATTGAAAGTGGCCATTTGTGATCCACTTTGTGCCCAGATTTGGCAGCAACTTTTCACCTGTAGCTATGGGCTAATAGCAGCGCTTCACTCCTGAATACTTCACAAAGACCAGCTGGCATGACCTCCCCCTTCCAGCTCACAACTTGACTTAATACACAGTCAAAACTTGACTTAAAACAGTCAAAACTTGACTTAATACACAGTCAAAACTTGGATTCATACAAATTAAACTGTCCGGACTTCCATTATTTCCTACCATTGTTTTTACAGTTAATAATACATTTACTCATTTATGTTACATGTTTGTATTTAAGGTGACTTCACATGTAAGGTTAAGTGGGGTCAAAGCACAATTGCCCAACCAAGTAAAAATAAATAAATAAACAAGATGGAGTAGGAGTTTATCTGTAGGAACCAACTTTCATTTGTTTTATATCCATGAGTCGGATGAAGTCAAACACCAATAGTATGTAACACAGCAAACATAATAGGCATCGTTCCTGGACCTTAACCAAAAAACTCAAATTGTTGGCATATGTATATATATATATTTATTTATTTATTTATTTTTTTTATTTCTATATATATTATATACACACAAACAAGAAGAATGTGTCTAAAATCCTTTCAGGTCACCCCCATGGATGTACTCTGGTCCCAACCTTGAGGAGGGACAGCCATGCATATTTGATGCCAGAGAGAAATACAGGTACAACTGGTAAGTGTTGGTAAGAAAGGGACAGAGAGAGAGATGGAAGAGAAGGGACATGCATTCATATTTAATCAGTGGGACATAAGGTTATTTGATGGTTAAGATAACTAGTAAGTGGTGCAAAAAGATAAAGAAGAGAAAGGACCCATTCATATTTAATCAGGATGAATCATGCTAAAACAGCTGTGAAGTGCTGAGGTCTGGGCGGAAGTACACATGGGGCCAAACAGCTAAAACGGATACTGGCCAATTGACTCAACCTCTAGGGACATCGGAAAAAATAGACACGGGGGGACACTTTTACTGAGTGCCACGCAGCTGGAGTTAGCCAGGGACGAGGCATGCATCCATATTTCATAATAGAGAGGCTGCTAAAATGCCTAATAACAGGTGGTACCAATATGGAGACACTGCGAAAAGAAAGAGAAAGAGAGATTGATGAACATGGAGAGAGCGCAACGGTAATTGCAAATGGGCAATCTAAAGGCCGATGTCTGCAGTTTTGAATATGGACTGCTCCACGGTGACATTTTTAGACAATGCTTAGAGGCTGTTACAGTGTTGACATCCGGGAAAGATCCATTAGGTGCCGGTGCTTCGCTGGGATGGCTGGCATCCAGCCACAGCTGTTCCAGAAGGTGGGCCTACTACACACATGGCGCCGTCCATTATAGTGATGTGCCAGTTCACTATAGAACTACATAGATGGATCTCCATTTGAACCTGTACTATCTACCTTTTCCTTATAGTGATCTGCCAGTTCACTATAGAACTACATAGATGGATCTCCATTTGAACCTGTACTATCTACCTTTTCCTTATAGTGATCTGCCAGTTCACTATAGAACTACATAGATGGGATCTTCATTTGAAGTACTATCTACGTTTTGTCATTAGCAACCTCTAGTGGCTTGAGTTGAAGCTACCATTATAGCTTTATAATTTTCAGAGGACAGATACTGTCATTTGATACTTTCCCCAAAATTGCACCAGAATAAAGCTATAAATAGGTAAAATTACCTGTTTAATGGAGATAATATGTGCGGTATAAAATGTACATAGTGCAGGTCTAAACCATTTATACATTGTAGTCAAACATAACTTTATAGGGACGATGCCTATATTTTATATTTTAGGCACATTTTATTCAATCACCTTGTTAGTTAGCTAATTTTCTGCAACTATCATCACCTTTTGAATTTGAAACTTGGTATCAGGGCCTTATTTGACATGCTGAACCTTTTTGCCTCAAGGACCCATAAGGTCATCTGGATAGATGTTTCTGTACCTTGAAAGTTTAGGAAAATCTTGAAAAATGACCTGAAAAACCAAATGACACAACCCTTGGTACGCATGCTTAATCATGACCGACCTTAAAATATTTCCCCCAAAAATATTCAGTAAATAATGCCGAGATATGTGTAAATACAATTATGCAAATGAGCCACCATTACTCCATCAATTACAAGTCTGATTGAGAATTGCCCAGGGACCTCACTTGGTAAGCACTTTAAGTACATCCCCCTAAGGTAACATGGAAAGTTTGTTGTTGATTGCTCAAAAAATTATGTCATGTTTTTTAAATGTTTTTGTATCACTTTTCCATCTTGAGCAGAGCAATTGTGACAGTAACAATTTCCCTCTTTATTAATAATGTACTCTGGATCTGAAAATGTAATTATCTGCCAGTTTGTTGGATTGGATAGTCTTTATTTTCCCCGAGGGGTGGTTTACAAACTGTAGTCAATCTATTTGATTTGGCCCTCTTATGGAAAGTGTACCTACTAGTGATGTGTGATTCATGAACGATTCGTTCAAAAAGAACAAATCTTTTGTGCGATCCGGTACGTACGATCCGTATCTGCGAGTGGATCGTTCATTTGGTTTTTGGTTTTGCTCATGCTCGTCACTTTATAGGGACCCTTTTTCTATGTGGTGTTTAAATGTGTGTACTAAAGTAGATCCTCAGACACATTGTTTCTTCATGTGCCAAAATAAACCTGATTATGGTGATTGATTATGTCTACTGTTTGTCTACTTGTCTGCTTAAAAACAAATTTTAACGTAGCCCCCTACATCTTCACTGTGTTACCGTATATCACCTAGTATATGCGCAAGCACATTAGACTACCGTATATGACACGCATTATTTATATGATCCGGTACGTACAATCCGTATCTGCGAGTGGATAATTCATCTTGTTCTTTCGTTCTTCGATTTGCGCATGCCCAAATGAACGATCCGACTCGAAAAGATTTGTTCATTTGAATGAACAATATCCGAAGATCCGAGTCTGAAAAAAGATCCGATCACTAGTACCTACTCCGTGCAGGAGTGCAGGAGTCGAAACTCTGCATGAATACGGTCTTGTGGGTTTGCAAGAATGGCCATTGCTCTAACTTGATAAACATTGCCAAGATTATTCAAGTTGGTGCCAATAGTCTTTTGGCAAAGTTTAACAAGGTAAACCAACACATTATTGCAAAAGTTAAAATTGACTCAATTAAAGATGAATAAATAAATGTCGAGAGCGATCAGTGTACGTTAAACCCCTCAACTTTCTCAAGGAAAGTCAGTGTTGGCATCAAAAGTCATTTTGGCATCCAGGACGGTGCCGAAGTACCTGCATTGCCTAACTGTCTCCACAGCTATCCCACTGATACAAGTTGGTGCCGTGACAGGAGGGTTTCTGCGAAAGTCGATGAGCATCTCTTGTCTTAGATTGAGTTGCAAACATAAGTAATCACACCATTTGATGACATTTTGGGACCATGGCCCACTTCATGGTCCTACAGAAGCTGACAATCACCAAATCATCAGCAAACTTGGTTATGAACCTTGACTCAAACATACTCTGGCAGTCATTGGTGTCGAGCACAAATAACAAAGGCTGCAAACGGTGATCCTGTAGAACGCATCAGGGCCTCAGACGTCGTTTACACGGGTTCTCTGTGACCTCATTTTCAGGAAGTCGACCAGCCAACATATAGTGCCAAAGGATATGCCAGATGTTTCGGAAAGCCTGCGAGCTAGAATATGGGGCTGCATGCAGTTGTAAGCTGATGAAAAAGGAACAATGCATAAGCGTACGTGCACCTTCTCACCCTCCAGGTTCTCCAGAAAAAAATCAAGCAATGTTGATGTGGCACCCTCTACTCCCTTTCTTTCTTGATACACAAATTGGACTGTCAATTACAACTTTGGTGAGGGAACACTGACCACTGGGACAACCATGGCTTCTTTCCATAACATGGGAACTTTGGGAGAAAGAGAGCTGGAAAATAAATGGGAAACTTCCTCCGATGCAGTTTTAAGTTCATTTCTTTTCAAATCACGACAGACAAGGAAAAAATTCAATGTTATAGAGGAAAAACCCACGTTAAGGTAAAACAAGCAACCCAACTACTGCTGCTTGTTGCTGCAACAGGTTCAGCCCCAATTCAAATGGCATAAATGATAACACAAATAATACAATGTTTATACAAAACACAAACACAAAGATGCCTGCTTCAAAATGCACACACACACACACACACACACAATTTCACTAACTTACACACAATAGATACTGCAAAGAAGACTAGGCTTTCCACTGCAATACAACGCTCTCTTATAAGGTCAGAGGATGATGGATGTTCTAGTTTCATGGCTTTTATTCAATCAAAGTATTCAGCTATTTTATTACCAACCTATTAATCAACCTCTGTGACCTTGGGTAGCCGACAAGTCTATTAATGCCATGAGCATTGGCTTTTGCCATGTATGTATGTGATTATGCTTATTTATGTGAGTATCCATGTGTTTTTCGGTGCAGGTGTGTGAGCATATAATCATGCACGTGTGCTGTATTGTTTGTTCAGTAGGCATGTTTTTCTACGATACTAATTGTAATATTACTCTTTTCTAATGTGTGTGTGTGTGTGTGTCAGACAGGTTTGTGGACACAGTGTGTTTGCTGTATCTGTTTTTAAAGTGATTTTGTCTGCAGTGTGTAAAGCTTTATCATTGAGAGGGAATGAGGTCTTTTTATTTGCTCTGACAGGGCAATGAGCCACTGAGACAAGATGAAACATATTTATTGTGCTGCAGGCCGACGTGTGTGTGTGTGTGTGTGTGTGTGTGTGTGTGTGTGTGTGTGTTCCATGCTGATCTTCTCCGGCCATTTCAGTCTGATGGACACACACACACACACTCTTTCTCTCTCTGGAGCTATCATGGCTTGTGTGCTGACAACATAATTGGCTGGCCTGGCATTTCAATTCAGTACTGTTTGATTGCTGTGGGCTAGCTCATCCTCTGCTCTGTTAGCCCCAACTGCTAATAATCCAGCAGAGACAGACAGAGGCACTGGCAACCCTTTCACTGTCCGGCTTTATCGCTGCCTGTGAATGCCATTCAACATTCGGGCTTGGGAAAGAGATAAAAGGAAATCTTATTTTCATTATAATGTTGTTGGAGAGTGGGTTCATTTTTTGCCTTCTTTATACATTACAGCCTTTCATTGTTTCTTCTTCTTGTCTGCATGTGTTTTTCCCTTTTTCACATTTAATACAAATGTTCTGAAATAAAATATCATGAAATATGTTCTTTGCCTTTTAATGCATTGGTCAAATTTTCAGTTGTCTTTTCCTTTTACACTTCCTAAATACCTGTATTAAAATGGCAGACAACGAGTGTATGTCGGCCAGAAAGTAATCTACATATTCAGGGTTTAACTATAAGTTTGATAAAGAGCTGTCCCGTAAGAGGACATCATTGGCTGATGTCAAAAAAATTTTTTAAAGTCACTGCGTCTTGTGCAAGCACAAAATTAAGAAATGGCAGCTCTCATGCAGTTATAAAGCTAGGAAGCTAATGACAGTGGTAAGTTGATTGACCTATCGCAGGTGTGTTTTAGACAAGCTGAGTGTGAGGTGTATTCATGGTGTTCAGAGTGAGCATCCTACGCCGGGTGTGTATATCAAGGCCTGTGAACAGACTTTTCTCCTCAGAGTAGGGCTTGTCACAAAGCTGCCCTACCCCCTGTTGCTTGGCCAGGATCTCCCTGTATTGCCCGAGCTAGTACAGAATACTGCCTGGTGTGTTATCCGTGCTAAAACCAAGCAGACAGAACCGCCAGAAGCGGATTCTCTGGAGCAGATGCCTTTTCATAATGATGAAGTCAGTGATGAGCCAGTGGTTACCCAGGAGGAGAGGTGTGAGAAGAGGAGACAGTTGTTGACCTAATTCAAGTCAAGAGAGAGGGAGGAGGAAGAGTTGGGGCCCCCTGTTCTGTCAGAAGCAGACCTAAAATCCCGGGTGACTAAGCTTAGCAACAGGGTGCTGACCCTACTATGGCGCACTACGTCAAGAAGGCAGAGAGTGGTAGCTGTTTTGTCCCAGCTGTTGTCTCATGAAATTAGTATGCTGATTTCATGAGACAAAACAGCTACAGCAACACCGTAAAGCAAATGTTTCAGCTGCTAGGGTTCAAAAGGTTCAGAAACACAACTTACTATCCGAATGCAGATGGTTTCATCGAGCGCTTCATCAGACTCTGGTCTGGATGCTGAAGAGGTTTGTCTCCGAGACCGGGATGGACCGGGACCAGTGGCTTACATCCTGTACATCCTGTTTCCTATCCGGAAGTCCAACAGGCATCCACAGGTTCTTCTCCCTTTGAGTTGTTGTATGCTCATCAGGTAAGGGGACCCCTGATGTGTTGAGGGACAGCTGGGGAGGAAAGCCGATCAAGACCAAGTGGAGTGCAGTCTCTTTTGTTCTAAAGATGTTTGAGCAGCTCCTCCAAGGCATCAACTGCCTTGGCAAAATGGCAGGGACTGTACCAGTTCACCAGGAAGGCAGGCCCAGTGACTTACGAGGTGCTGATTCCTGACCAGGTGTTCCATGTGAACTTTCTGAAAGACTGGATCCCTCGTCCAGAACCGGTGTCTACAGCGCTGTTGACCCGGGACGCCGAGGAGGAGGAGGAGTACAAGGAGCAGTATTTCCCCAGTGTGAAGCAAGGGTTCAAGGTGGACCTGAGTCATCTGACACTCCAGCAGCAGGTTGAGCTGTGTCAGGTCCTTCCTGATTACCTCTTTGTGGATAGAGATGAGATAGAGGAGCACCTTGGAAAGGCAAAGTTCCTGACCACTCTCAACCTCTGCAAGGGGTATAGCCACTTGCGGCTGATCACCGTGAGGTCACTACATTTAAGACACCCTTTGGACTGCATGGGGCTCCATGCAACCTTCCAGAGGCTCATGGACAGAGTTGATGGGTACGGAGACATATACAACAGCAGCTGGGGAGAGCACCTGCATCTGAGAGAGGTGCTGACGGGGATCAGAGGCCGGTTGGCTTGACAATTCCAGGGAAATGTGCTTTGGCAAAGCAGGAAACTTTGTACCTGGGCTATGTGCTGGGCCAGGGAGTGATTTGTCCTCATTTTGGCAAGGTGGAGGCGATCCAGTCAGCAGACCGACCAACCACAAAGAAGCAGGTGTGCACCTTTTTAGCTCTTGTCGGCAGGTATCAGCTCTTCATCCCCAGCTTCTTGGTGCAAGCCTCAGTTTGGACCGAGCTGACAAAGAAACACCTCGCAAACAAAGTTCAGTGGACTTTAGAATGCGAGGCAGCTTTTCAGGACCTGAGGGGACACTCTTTGTCATCAGCCTGTGCTGCTTAGCCCTGACTTTGAAAAGACCTTGACGGTGTGAATAACGCATCGGAGAGAGGTCTTGGGGCTGGTCTTTTGAAGGGGGATGCAGGAGAGCTGCAGCCAATTGCATATTTCAGCCGAAAACTGTTGCCACGAGAAGGTAACTACTCAATTGTGGAGAAAAAGGGTATCCTGTGGGCTCTTGACTCTTTTTAATACTACCTGTTGGGACGCAAGTTCATTTTAGAGACTGATTGAGTGTTAACATGGCTTGTTGTTGTGAAAGACTCTTATGCCAGGATTACACGCTGGTTCTGGCCATTCAGCCATTTTACTTGGATATACGGTACAGGGCCGGGAGGCAAAACTATAATAATAATATATTAATAAATAAAGTATACAGTTAAAAGTTATTAAAGTAATTAGACAGACTCTCTTGGCTTGTATTAGCCACTATTAGATAATGTATTAGCCATTTAAGAGACTAGGTGGTTTAGAAAATATTCATAAAGAAGATCTATTGATTTAAAATTTTTTTGAATGATTCCAAAATGATATGGGCAGTTGAAAGATGAAAATAAGAATGTACAGTGTTAACATCTCAAAAATACCCAAAGAAGGATAAAAAATATTGCTCAAATACTTTATTATTAATTTTCTTTGAGCCATATACGCATGTACGTATGTGGCTCAAAGAAAATGTATGTCCCCATAAAAAAATATCCCTGCAGAATCCTGTTGTCTGTATCACATGATAAAAGCCACGTGACACACCAAATGACAATTACTAGAAAGTGACGTAGAAGTGACAAATGACAAGTCTGTTATATATTAACAAAATAAACTCCATATAATATACAAATAAAAGATAACAAAATTAGCAACAGCATAGGGTGTAATATATATTGTAATTTACATAGCAGAAGTGCATATAGAGAAGTGTTTAGTAAAGTCGTAAACAATATGTTAATGTTGAGATTTGTTAATGATAGTATTGTAAAAAGCATAAGATATATGATAATAAGAAGATAATGTTTATATACTAATATGTTTATTTTAAGCTAGGGTAGGAAATCTGGAGAAACCAGCCAGAGTAAGCTAGATTTTGAAAGCCAATAAAAAGTTCCCAATTGGTTTTCCAGGGACAGTCCACATTTATGGTAGCCTGTCCCCGGAATTGTCCCCATTTTAAATAAATAAAATACAAATCTCAGGAAGGAGGAGGAAGAGGTGCAAAGGGAGGAAGCAGTGTGAAAAAAGTGGAGAGAAAGAGGAGCAAAAGGAGGAAGGCAGAAGAAAAAGAGCAGCCATAGAGGAAGGAGTGTAGCGTAAAGAAGTGGAAATGAAGAGGAGTACAGGGAGGAAGGATTGTTGAAAAAGTGGAGAGAAAGGGGAGTATAATCATACAGAGCAAGGAGAGCAGAGGTGTAACGTCTCTCTCTAAGAGACACAAATGCCATTATAATTAGCAAATGCAAAAATAACTTTCATTTATATGTCCTGTAGGCCAGGATGAAACTATGGTTCAATGCATTATCTGCAATGCACCCTTTTCAGGTTGCAAGTGGATGGAGAACTACGGAAGAAGAAAACACAAATCGTCCTTAACTGCACGTGCTGGATGTGATCATATCACCAGGGCTGCAACGATAAATCAATGAATCGATCAACAAAAGATTCATCTAATGTCATTTTGATAATTGATTAATAGTTTAAGTAATTTATAAAGTAGAATTAAACATTTGCTGCTTAATGTTGCAGTTCAATTTAAATATTTGGTTCATAGATCATTATAAAATGATCTTTGCTTGTCAAATAAAGCAAGCACATTTAAGACAACACTTTGGACTCTGGTAACTTGTGATGGCATTTGCTATTATTTATGACATTTTATAGATTAATTATTAATAGATTAATCACATTTATTTATGTTAGATCAATCGACTTTGAAATTAAATGTTAGATGCAGCCCATCAGCAAATGAATATAACATAGCTGTGCAGGAGGGCATATTGGCTTACCATGCCATGCATCAAAACCACACCTTCAGGTCCATGGACGGTACAGCACAACTGAATAGAAAGCTTTATGAGCCCAAATGTACTTGTGCCAGGACAAAATGTGATGGCTTATATCTTAGCACCTTGGATGTCTACTTTA
This sequence comes from Molva molva, assembly GCA_900323295.1. Classification (NCBI taxonomy): domain Eukaryota; kingdom Metazoa; phylum Chordata; class Actinopteri; order Gadiformes; family Lotidae; genus Molva; species Molva molva. The sequence continues at coordinate 18,663 of OOFG01048547.1, forward strand.
GCAACTGGACCTAGACCAAGTCGAGTTTGTGTCCCTTTCCATAGATGCGTCCAATCATTGACATTTGAAATTGCTCCCAATCCTGGTCAGGTATTGGAAAATATTTGATGGCAGTACCTCAATTGTAACTAAACTCCTAGATTTTGTGGAGTTGAAATGGGAAACGGTGAAACAACTCGCAAGTGAGTTATGACAAAATATCACTTAGAAGAAGTTGTGGCATTCTCAACAGACACCACAAACACTTTAGAGGACTAAATAGGACGGGGAGGGTGTCCTAAATAAAGTAAAAACTGCATTGCAGCGGAAGGTGATTGGCCTTAAGAGTGTCCTGCTCATCGTCCATAACACACATAACAGCTTTGGATACAATCCCCGTTGCTATATAGTACTTATTTATCGATTTTTCATATATCCACAGTGAGAGTGGAAAGACTAAAGAGCTTCTGTGAATTTGTTTGCCAGGAATATCCCACTGGCATACTGGCAACAGTAATGTCCACTGGCCATCCATGCTCCCCGCCCGAGAAAGAGTGGTCAACTATTTTGAGATTTTTTTCTTTCTGAAGACAAATGCCCTGTAGTCCTGGGAGGAATATTTGAGGAGCCATTGACTGAGTTTTAGCGGGCTTTTGTTCATGATTTGTCCTTTTGGTCAAGCTGACCAAAAGGACGATGACTTTGTGCCAGTATTGGTCAGAGGGCTTCTAAGAGCGCTGGAGGAAATGGAGAGATTACATGTGAGGGGTTTAAAAAAACATCACAATCCTTTTTCAATACAGCTGTCCACTATTGGAACAGGGGCATTGCTGCAACAACCTTGCAGCAATACCTCTGTGCAGAGTCCTCACCAAAATGAACAATATGGGGACAGCAGCGGAACAGGTTCCCTGTAGCCACGATAAAAGGGTCCTAGTGAAGACGACATCTCGGCCCCTGCCAGGAGTTCACGGGAATGTCGGCCGAGAATACAGCAGTCCTTAAAAAGATTCACTCTTCCGAGATATATGCGCATTAGGTTGGAAGGGTGTCATGTTATTACCAGCATGTTTTTGTCTTGCGTCGTATGTTTGGATTGTCATGTTTGTTCCTCCCTTCTGATCTCTTCTTTCTAGCAGCTAGACGACCAACAGTGGAGCAGAACAGAGGAAATAAACAAAGCATTCTTTGACTATTTTTGTTATTGTACTTTAGTAAAACATTTAAAAAACAACTGTTAATTGTGTTACAGTACTTCAGCAATATTAGGTCCCATCCCTGCACTATACTTAACTAAAGTAATTAATTTAATAAGGTAAACATATCTCAAACTGTAAATGTCCCCTATTAAATATCAGAAATATTAATATGGGATATTTTGTGGATACTTGAACCGCCAAACTATAAATGTTCCCGTTTTTCATTTGAGAAATCTGGTGACATTATACCAGAGGCAAGCCAGAGCTGCCCTGAGGCCAAATTGCAGAGTTTATGGCGAACATTATTTTCCAAGAGGCCTCCATACAGGATCATGTTGGAAGGACAGTTGGCAGCCCGATAAATCCCGGAGCAGCGCCACCTCACTGAATACTGACCATCCCTATT
>OOFG01048548.1:0-14285 GCA_900323295.1 Molva molva
ATATCCTGCTTGTTCCTCAAAAAGATTGGACGTGACATCAATAGATCAAAGTGGTCCTCACATGTGACTCATGCGGCTGCGACCACTGAGGTCTATCAGGCGTCAGCCAGAGACGACCCTCAGCCAGAACCCCCCGACTCTAGCGCTTCCTTTTTCGGTTACGAGGAGGACTTTCCACCACCACCACCACCTCCTGAGGACTTGGACTATCTGCCACCCCCACCTCCCGACTTACTCCAGGATCCAATGGATATCCCAGAGTGCTGTTCCTCCCCGGAACCGCCGCCCGGCGTGTCCTCCACACAACCACTCAACAGAGAGGCTTACTGCAAGCAGAGGAACATGTACGAGTTAAAACGCCTTTACAAACACATTCATCCTGAAGTGCGTAAGAATATTGAAAGAGAGCATTTCAGCGATAGTGAAATCCAGAACAACCAGTTGGAGAGCCAAGACCACATGTATGAGCAGGAGATCAGTGGAAGTCCAGAAGAATATATTGAGTGGGATGAGGTGGTCCAAGGAGAGGTGCAGTCTAGGCGTTGGATGTTTGAAAACAAACCACTGGACACCATTAGAGATGAAACTCTGGATGAAGACGAGGACACCAGGAGAGTAAGCCAACAAGAGATGATAGTGGGGAAGGACGTGAGGCGCACAGCTTGGATGTTCGAGAGCAAGCCTATGGACACACTAGGTTCTAACCACACTGACTACACAGAGTTTAGAAATAAATGCAATAAGTTAGACAAAGGCGATGTCCGTGCTGCGGCTTGGTTGTTCGAAACTCAACAAATGGAAAATCTTAATAAAATGCATGGAGAGGAAGATCTTACCAAAGAGATTGTATTCACGGAAGAAGATGGGAATGCAACTATTTACATGATTGACAACAAGTATATGGAAACTTTAGGTCACACCGAGACAATCGATGAACGCCATTTGCTGAGTCTCAGGACAGTTTTGGAGGAAATCAACGGAGAAGTGAAAACGGTCACAAGTACCTTTGACACTCAGTTCAAATGTGTCATTATGGGACAATCCAGCCAGATGCTGGAAATAAAATCTGTCCGTAAAGTAGAAACAGAATTGGAGCGCTCCATTGCTTCACGTTGGCTTTTTGACACCCAACTGCTGGATATGGTAAATCTGGTTTCTACTCCAATGAAACTGGTGTGCAGCCTTTCCATGGAAGACAGCAGTAAAGCTGATTGGGGCAGGTGGTTGTTTGAAATCAAGACCATCAATTCTCTTGAGGAATGGGAAAGCTCACATATGCAGAAGGAAGAAATCATTGGAGCTGATGTGCGTAAACACTGCATGGCTTTTGAGACACAGCCTATGGATTCCCTTAAAGATGATTCAAATGCCAGACCACAGACTATTGAGGACGTTATTGGGGGCAATGTTAGATCGGCAAGGAACTTTTTTGAGAGCAGCCCTAAAATAGATAGAAAGAATTGCCTAGAGGTAGGAAAACTCAAAAATATAACTAGGAACGAAGTAGAAAAGGGAGACGTGAGACACCAAAAGTGGCGATTTGAAAGTCAACCACTGGCGCACATACGAGAGGACAGGAAAGAGGTTATCAGGACTGTTAACATAGATGAAGACCTCACACAGGAGGATGGAAGCAGTTGCAAAGCAGACGTGCGTAAAAACTGCTGGGTGTTCGAGACACAACCTATGGATACTTTAAAAGATGATGCAAATTCTAGACTTTTGTCGAAAGAGGCAATCATTTCAGGGAATGTGCTATCTGCAAGGCATTACTTTGAAACGATACCAGCTGATGAGTTAAAGGATCTTGCAGAAGTAGGGAAGTTGAAGAAAAGCACAGCACTCGAGGAAGAGAAAGGGGATGTAAGGCACCAGAAGTGGCGCTTTGAAAGCCAACCCTTGGAGAACATTAGGGAGGAAAAGAAAGAAGTCATCCGCACGATAGACCTTGAGGAGATTGATAAAGTGGATGTATCAAACTATAAGGAAATATTTGAGACCACCGATTTAAGCAGAAAGGATGACTCTCAGAAAATTCACATCGAGGGTGTAACCTCTGGTTCTGTGAAGTCTAATACGCATTTGTTTGAGTCCACTCAATTGTATGCAATGCAAGACAGCTCAGGACAATACCATGAGGTGAGAACAGTACGCAGAGAAGAAGTTGTCAAAGGAGATGTCACAACTTGCAAATGGATGTTTGAGACACGTCCTATTGACCAGTTTGATGAAAGTATAAGCAAATACCAAGTTATCAAGGGAATATCAAAACAGGAAGTGGAATCGGGTGATGTTAAAACTGCCAAATGGTTGTTCGAAACACAACCTCTGGATGGTATTAAATACTTCAGCAATATTGAAGAAGAAGAAACTGTTGATACAAGCAAACATATTGAAATTGTCAAAGGTGATGTCAAAACCTGCAAGTGGCTTTTTGAAACTAAACCAATGGACCGCCTGCACGACAGAGTTAACTTCAAAAGTGATGATGACCATTTAGAAGTAAAAAAGGGAGACGTCAAAACCTGTACCTGGCTTTTTGAGACACAAGCCCTTGATGCTATCCGTGATGAGGACGAAAAAGTTCTCAAAACATGTACTGCCAATGAAGAAGATGTTAGGGGTAAAGATGTAAAAATGGTTCGCTTCCTCTTTGAAACTGAAAATCTTGAGAAGCTCACAGGGAAAGACAGCTGCTCCTTTAAGCAAGTCACTGAAATAGACATTGAGTCTGGAGATGTTTCAAGAAAGAAGTATATTTTTGAAAATCAAATGCAGGACATCATGACGTCTACGACTGAGGAAACAATGCAGAAGCTCAAAACCCTTCAGTCTGAGGATATTCAAAAGGGAAATGTGGTGAACTGCAAATGGCTGTTTGAAAACCATTCCGTAGATAAAGAAGAGGTCATAAGTAGCCACATTGTGGACGACGTGCAAGGTGGGAATGTTGACAAAGGCCGTTTTATTTTTGAAACATGTTCTTTAGATAAAATTCAGGAAGCGTCCTCTGATAAGGAGATGCAGAAAATCATTCGAGAAGATGAAGAGAGAGGTGACGTGAGAAACTACACAATGATGTTTGAAACTCAGCCTCTGTACGCCATTCAGGACAAAGAGGGCCATTACCATGAGGTGACCACCATGACCAGCGAGGAGGTCATGCGGGGGGATGTGGTAGGATCCCGTTGGCTGTTTGAAACCAAGCCCCTGGACTCTATCAAAGACACGGATGAGGTCTACATCATCAAGTCTGTCACACAGGAGGACGCACACAAAGGAGATGTGACTTCGGCCAGGTGGAAGTTTGAAACCCAGCCTCTTGATGGGATTGTTGCGGAAAAGGTTTTAATAAAAACTGTGGACGATATCCGAGGAGGTGACGTGAGAATGAACAAGCATCGTTTTGAGTCAGATGCCTTGTCCCAGAGTTCAGTTAAAACCGTTAATGTCAGTGAGATACAAAAAGGTGACGTCAGGACGGCAAAATGGAGATTTGAAACACAATCGATTGATAAGATAAAAAGTATGAGTGCAGAAAATCTGCTTGAAACTGTTCAAAAGGAGGAGATTGCAAGGGGAGACGTCAAACAATCTGTCTGGCTATTTGAGAAAAACCCCCTTGACCACATTAAAGAGATTGATGAGGGTGTCACGACCATCACGCAAGAAGAAATTCCAAAAGCGGATGTGAAGTCAACCACTTGGCTCTTTGAAACAACACCCTTTAACAACTTTAATGAAACAAATGTAGAAAAGACGGAAATCCTGGGTAAGAGCATTAAAAGGACCCTAGAGGAACTCTACTGTGAACAGATGGTGAGCTCAAAGGGAGTGATCATCGAAGCTGATGAAATAGGCGATGTAAGAATGGCAAAATACCAGCTCATGAACAAGAACACCCCAGAGATTCAAAGGCAGCAGGTCATCAAGGGGGATCTGGAAAGTATTATGATGAAGCTTTTGAATAGACAGGAAACAAATGACAGGCAAATAACAATAGATTTAGAGGAGAAGGGCAACATCAGTTCAACAGTACATCAATTGTTGAATCAAGCAAGTGAAAGCAGTGTTGGGAAAGAGGAAATATTAAAGGGTGACATCCAGGAGGCTGTAAAAAATCTTGTTAAAGATGCTGGGTCTAGCAAACATGGAATACTCATCCAAGAGGATGAAAAGGGAGATGTGAGAATGACAATATATTCCCTGTTGAATAAGGAAGACAACATACCCCCGGAAAAGGAGGGGGTGATCAGAGGGGACATAAAGAATGCTCTCCAGAAACTATCCAACCATAGCAGTAAAGATCAGACTGTTGTGATTACAGTTGATGACACAGAAAGAGGAAATGTGCGCTTCTTCTCGACCTGCATTGAATCTGGGGCCATTGACTATCTCAAGCAACTCAATTTAGAAACCGATGAGTCCGGAGCAGAGATGGTAGAAAAAGAACAGATTATTGGAGGAGACATCAAGAGCACGAAAATAATCCTCTGCCAAAATCAAGCAGAAATCGGGCGTACTGTGGAGGATATTGTTCCTGGCGATGTTCACAACACAGTCAAAGTATTCATGTCAGAGCCAAGCATTTTACTGGAAGGTGTTCAAAAAGAGGAGATTGTCAAAGGTGATTTGAAAGCGGCTCTGAGCTCGCTTTCTGATTCTGTTAACCAGAGTGTAGTGGTAGAGAAAGAAGAGGTGGTGAAAGGCAACATACCAAAGGCTCTGCGTTGCCTGGAGAGGGCTCAAAAACGCTACAAAGAGGTTGAGAAGCCAGATATTATTCGGGGCAATATCAAAGGTGCTCTGAGATCTCTTGAGGAATCAGCAACTTCCAAAATTGAAGCTCTCGTGGAAGATTTAGTTTGTGGAGATGTTAAAGCTACGCTGAAGTCTTTGGAGCAGGCAAAGCAAGCAGTGAGGGAGGTTGAGAAGGTAGAGATTATAAGGGGTGATATTCACCTGACGATGCAGTGTCTACAGGATGCTTCAAATGAGAGGTGGACAAGTCAGCAGGAAATCGATGTGCAGGGAGATGTAAGAGGCACTATCCAACATTTCCTGGAGTCCCCGTCCTCACCAAGAATGCAAAGGAGGGCAAGCCTTGAAGGGGATGTCAAGATGTCGATCAAATCCCTGTCCGAGGACCATGAGCAAACCCAGTTAGAGAAAGAGTTGGTGATTAAGGGGGACGTTAAAGGTACCATCAAGTCCTTGCTGGAGACCGCACATCGGGAAACTCCCAAGGTTCACAGAAAGGTCAGAGTGAAACACAGCCCTCCCATTAAAAACCTGAACGTTGATAAAAATCTACAGAAAATAAAGACTGCATCACAAGTTACATCACAAGAAAGGTGTACCACCTCCACTGAAGCACAAGTTGAAACAACACACTTGTGTTCTATGCAGAAGTCCTCTCAGCACACCACGTTGGTAGAACACAAAACTATTACCCAAAACCACGGCATAAAAACCTTGAAGACTGAGTTCCGTAATCTAAACAAAAACCCTAAAGGCACAATAAAGATGTCTAAAAGCAAAGTTAGAAAGAGTGATGTTCACATCCCCAAACCGAGTCTGCTGGGGCCCGATCTACCTCTACCTCCACCACCTCCACCTGTTTCAGAAAGTGATCTGCCTCCTCCGCCCTCGCCTCCTCGTTCACCATCAGGGGATCATGAGCTTGATCAGCTTCCTCCTCCCCCTCCACCCATAAGTAATGATCAGGACATCCTCCCACCTCCACCTTCTCAGCAAGAGCTGGATAACATGCCATCACAGGTAAAGCATCCCTCTCCGGCTAAAGCAAAGAAAATGAAAAAAGTGAAAGCCCCGATCTTGTGCCCTGTGCCAAAGTTGGAACCTAAAGTGGATATAAGTAAAACACATCATGTAACACAAGGGACAATTACAACCACCAACAAAAAATCTTCGTTGGAAGGAAGCCAGACTGAATCAAAGCACTCAACCAAACTAGAGTGTGAAATCCCTCTACCCCCTGAGTCACCAAGACCATTGAAGAAAGTCTACATCCCAGTGAGATTTACACCTCCACCCTCTCCTCCGCCTTCCATTAGAGGCAAGATGTCTAAGTTTGACACTCCGTTAATTAAAGCAGAAGAAAAGTTCAGAATGTCAAAGGAGGACAGAACCCCTCCCACTACTCCAACACCGACCTACGTACACGAGAGTGTCACAGCTGCCCTTGAAATGCTTTCCAACCAAGATTACATCTCAGACTGTACTGAGGACATCTCAGACCATGCTGAGGAAAAGGCTGAAAAGACTGTGACAACCATTCAATCTGACTCCATTGTTGCTGATTTATCTAAGTGTATTGGAATAACAGACAGCAAGGTTGGCTCTGTTCAGCAGAATTTTTCAAATGTAACTACTGTGAGACAACAAACACTTTCAACATCTACTGAGCTTGTTATTTCGGGGTTCTCACAATCCACCTACTCCATGACGACTAATCAAATACAGACATCAAATGCAGATGTTAAGGAGATAGAAAATAAATGTTCAGGAACCATAGTTAAGAAAGATGATGGTACTCTGCAAGACACCAAATCTAGCAAGTCACAGGAATCTGAGAGAAAGAAGAAAAAGGAATCAAAAATACCTGACATAGACAAAACTACTATGGCAGTCAAAACATCTCAGTCAAACACTGAGAAGAAACACAATGAGTCTCTCACCCAAGAAGAGATATCTGATCCTCCAGTTAAAACAGCAAAGACCTGCAATGGAAAAACAGGGAAGTTATCCCAAAAGGCAAAGAAGAACAATAAGCAAGAAAAACAGACAAGAGAAACCAAGAAGGCTAATGAGAACGAGAAAACAAGCGGTGCACAAATGAATGATTTGAAGGCCAAGGTAAGGGAACCTGAAAAGCTGAAGGAACCTGTCAAAGAACCTGCCGAGGTGAAGGAACCTTTGAAGAAACCGGCCGAGGTGAAGGGGAAGGAACCTGCCAATGTGAAGGAACCTCCCGAGGTGAAGGAACCTGCCGAGGTGAAGGAACCTGTGAAGAAACCGGCCGAGGTGAAGGTGAAGGAACCTGCCGATGTGAAGGAACCTGCCGATGTGAAGGAACCTGCCGAGGTGAAGGAACCTGCCGAGGTGACAGCAAGCGGCAAACAGAACGAGGTGAAGGCCACTATTAAAGAGGACGTTCTGCAAGCCACTTCTTCTCCTTCTGCTACAGGGGCGGCTACAACTGTTGTTGCCATGGTTACTATTAATTCCACTGAAAACCAACCGGCAAGTTTGTCAGGAACGAAAAAGAAAAGGAAGGCAAAAAAGTCAAAAGCTGCAGCACAGTCGGGTCAAAGTAAAGAAACCGAATCAAGTGTAAGCCAAGAAACAATAACAGTGACCAATATGTGTAAAGATGTGAGTGGAGGAGGAAATATTCCGGTCCACAAGAAAGTTGTTATCACAGAAAGTCTAGTGGAGCAGAATGTGCATCAGGAAACGGTTAAGGTTGAAAAGCAAGTAAAGACCCAAGTCTCAACATCTAATAAGCAGAAAGCTAAAGAAAGCAGGGATGTACCTATCATAGTGACAAGCAATTCAGAACACAAGTCTCTTTTTAAGTGCACAACAGAGACGACAAAGGATTCCCAGAGGCAAGAGGTTCAGTCAATAATCTCAGAGATAACAGAGCTACAAAGGGTATCTGGAAAAAATAATACAAAGTCGGTGAAAACTCTGCTCAATACAATTCCAGTGTGGATCCTGACTGAGGAGGAGAAATCTGATTTGGAATTATCTGCAATTCAAAATAATGCACAAAGACTTGAAGAAATAGTTTTATATTTACAGAAACTATTGGAGGCTAAACTTTCATTTCTCGATGGAAATGACCCCATTGAAAAACATGAACGTGGGTCTATTAGTGAAAGAGCAGTCCCTTCTCGAGCGACACAGAGAATATCAAAGATCAGTATCGGCTCGACCAAAGTGGAGACCGGCAGCAAACAAAAGAAAGCTCATGAAAGTAGAAAACAGGAAGCCGGTCAGGGAAGGTCATCTGACCTGAGAGCTCCGTCACCCTCACTGAGAACACGCCCACCCTCGCCAACCTTCATCACAATCGAATCCACGCGGAGAACTGACTCACCGCAAAGGGTCACCCCATCACCTACCCTGCTGCACAGACCGGCCACACCCCCCACTCCCCCATCCCGTAGGTCAGATACCCCCACCTTGCGCATCACCAGAATAACGCCATCACCTACTTTTGACCGAGTTGAAAGTTTGGCTCGGCTGAAGGACACGACAGCCAAGCTATCCCGCGTTGTGACGCCACCTCCTATTCTGCAACACCAGCAGGTGACAGAGAAGAAATCTGAGATCGTGGAATCTCCTGCATCATTCCACCGGCAAATCAAGATAGAGTCTGAAACCGTGGTGGTCTCAGAGACGTTGGATAAGAAATGTAAGAATGAAAAGAAAGTAGGAAAGGACCAGGAACTGGAAAAGCCTGTTGATGATCTACCAAATGGTAATCCTGTGAACATAGGAAAGAACACAAATACCGCTGCAGATAACCTCAGTCGGCCTGGATCCACTCTACAGATCGATTTTTCACTCCAGGACGTTGAGCAGGATTCCGTGCCGACATCAGAGCAAGTGGTTTTATCTGTAAAAGACAAGAAAGTGCTTTTTGAAGAGGCTCAGAGAGCTGAAATAAATAAGACGTACGTGAGAAAGAAACGGATTGATATTCCAGAACGCTTGGGGCCGGAGGTAGAGGACTCTGATATGGGACATGAGAAGAAGGAAATGGATGAGCATCCCAGGGTGGATTTATCTGGTCTAGTCAACCGATTTGAGACACCAGAAGAAAGAGTCTACACCACAAAAGATCTGATTGCATGCTCGGAACGCCACAACAACGAGACAGAAGTCACAGAAATCACAGAAGTCAACAATATTGACATTCTAGAACAGGAACTGCCTGTGTTTGACATCCAGGTGATTAAGAATGTGTTCAAACTGGACGAACAAAGTTCCTTGCGCAAAGCAGAGAAAAGCCATCAGGAGATTGGGGTGTTGAACCCAACAACAGACAGACCCAGGTCTAAGAACCATCAGCGGTCAAGGGAGAGTTCTCGACAGAACACCCCTGTTCCTTCACATGGGGAAGTTGCAGACACAGAGTCATCAGAACCAACAGACTTCTCTGAAACCAGCATCACCACAGAGCACTTCTCCAATGTCGACCACTTTGGAAACAAGACGGTGGGAACCAAGACCATGAAAATGGTCTCTGAGTCCTCTGAGAGTGTATCTGACACAAAAGCTCCTTTCTCTTACGCCGACGTGGTCAAACGGAAGGCGGCAAAGCGAACAGAGACCTACGACGAGTCTTCCACAGAGGAACTGCTGAGGAACTTCCACAAGACGTGGACAGAAAGTGAGACAGTCTTTAAGAGTCTGGGCTACAATGTCACTGAGGAGAAAACATCACAAATCGTGACGCAAGTGACAGAGTCTTCACTAGCTGGTAAACTTCTCAGCAGCATGGTGAAAAAAACTACTAATGGCATGGAATAGGAATGGATGGACGTCCTCAGAACTATTTGCATGTTCTGCATTGCATTGGACTTTTTTGTAGTTGAAACAATAAGAATGTGAAATAGACAGGTTTTATTGTCTCTTAGAACTAATAGTGTGCAGAAAAATGTAAAACATGCTTTTTGGGTCATAAATCAAATAATACATGTGCTTTGTACTGCTTTCAATGGTATCCTTAAATACCATAATAATAATAATAATAATATTATAATTATAATAATAATACTTATTATAATAATACAAATAATAATTATTAGTAGTATTATTAGTAGTATTATAATCATGAGAAATGGGCATGAAGGATTTTGGAGAACAAGCCAATTAACTTGGCAATTGCATGATAACTTTTAACTAACTAACTACAATTAGTGTGATTGCTTTTCCATGCAATGGTGGTTTCTAAGCAGAATAACTGACATTGGAGCGAACCATTGCAGGAACTCTATAAAGATTAAAAAAAATTTAAAATGGTTATTATTTTTGCTTTATATTGAAGATAACGTAATGTCCCATTTAACAGCTACCATGAAAATATCAAGTCTAGCATTTTGAGCTTTGCCTCTGCTTGACATTGTGAAGAAATGTACATACTATGGTTGTTAACAGAAAGAATAAGCTGATTTGTTTCCTCTCTTTCTAAAAGATTCGCGTTCTGAAGTCAGAGCTATGTACAGTATGTCGGAGGAGGGTGTACCCCATGGACGCGATGATAATGGACAGAAAGAAGTACCATAAATCCTGCTTCTGCTGTCAACACTGCTCCAGTACATTAACGTAAATATGTTGCCTTGTCTGCACATGATCAAACAGAAGGTGTTCAATATTTAAAAAAATTTGAAACATACCCTTTTTAGGTTACCTTTCCTTTAATCAAGTATATCTAGTTTCTCTATTTCTTGTTTCTTGATGTGTTATTTTCCTTGTAAGCATTTTATTGCAGTTTTGCACAGTGAGAAAAACTTGATATAAATAAAGTTTGATTGAACTGTTGTTCAGTTTAACAGCATTTTGTTCCATGATGTGATGTTTTACTTTGTTTGTTTTTTTAGCCTTGGCAACTCTATCTCTCTCCATGGACATTTGTACTGCCTGGCCCATTATAAACAGCTCCTCAAGTCCAAGGGGAACGTGGACAGGCTTGCGCAGCCTGCTGTCCCTCTCCGCTCTCCAGACCAAGCTGACTGGAGATATTCAGTTAGCAGCCTGGATTCAGCACATTTATTGGATGACACCAAACCAAATGCAAGTAAGATGTCTGTGGTTTGGCCCCCACAAGCAGGTCCCACAATAAAAGGGTTCAAAATGGAGGAAGACATTCAGCTCACCAGACCACAATGGCCCCCTCCAGACAACGCCCCGAAGTCCCCCCCGCACCAGCACAGAAAGGCTGTCCCCAGAAGTGTCATCTGAGAGCGGCTAGATCTTATCCAATAAATAAAAACAATGAGTAAGCACAGTGAGGTTAAATAGTTCAGCTGTTGTGATGGTAAAAGTAGAGAAATGCAGGTAATATGGTCAAGTGTTAGAGAAGGGAACGTGGAAGGAAGGCGTGAGAGGGTTAAATGTACTTACATGTACAATGTGTGCAAATGGGAAAGGTGAAGTGTGAGGTCAGTGCTGCAGGGTTAGAGAGTAGAATAAGAGTAATGGAAATGTATGTAATAATAACAATAATAACAATGTAATGCTGCAATTAACACGCAGCTGACTTCCTTGTTATGCAAAATACATTACAATTGGTTTCCACCTGTCAGTATAGCAGTACGTAATATAATGTAGCAGTTTAAATCAATGGTGGATTGTGTTCGAATATATAGTGCTGTTTACAGCCTGTTTAGGGAAACACTTGAGTCAAACCATTTGCAGTTGGTAAGATAAACTACTTTGTGCACTGAATTGACAGATAAACATAGACTATTAACCCAGAAAATGCCCCGTTTTCTATGTTAATCGTCAGTTTGTCATTACTGATTTATTTGAAATGAATTCATCAGTTTACCTCGGCAGGTAAAGAACAGAAAATAGAGAACACTCAAGGTTGAAAACACCAAGATAACCATTTTAACAGGCTTACATCAATTTTTTAAATACAGGATGTTGTTCCATCGGGACCGATTTCCAGGCCAGTTTCTTTGAAGGCATAGTTCAACAAGATATCAGGGAATTAATATATCTTAGAATAAATAACCCATAAATGACACATAATTCGTAATGGAGAACAATGATTAGACAATTGAACCCTGTGATTTTGTTAAATCTTCTTGACCTGCCATCCAAGAGCATGGACATGCCATTTGATTTAAGCCCTATCTTAGCCCTTCTTTTCTGAGTTTTCTTATTGTACAAAAACAAAACGTTTTGGGACAGATTTGAATCATATCTCTTGTTTTGTTTTATTTTATTGTGACTAGATTTTTCTGACATTTTTACATTAGCTTTTTTCTAGCACCTGGTGTGCATGTAAAAATGATCTTGGAAATATTGTATTTATAATATATAACGTATATACTATTTCCAATAAATTGGTAAAAGTAATAATAATAATGTGTGTTTTGGACATTTTTATCCTATTTTAAGCAATAAACATTTTTGCCTTTATTATTTGCATTAGCGTGTACGCAAATTCCTTATTCTGTGATGCTGTCAGGCTGGTTCAATTTCGATACTTGTTAATTCAAGGGTAATAAAATAATTGATTCTCAAATGGATTCTTAATTTCATATGTCTGGCAATTGCAAACCTCTATATACAATATAGTCTGCAAACATTACAACAAACACAAAACAATGGGCTAAATTAATGTGATGATTAAATTGGCCTAGCAAACGAGTAAACCTAAAGAGTTGCATTTAAATAAACAGCCAATTAGGCTTAAAGATCATTTCACCCATTTCCCACGTTCAATACAACTCAGAACTCAAAAGTTTCAACTTGAAGATTCCGTCCTCCAACATCATTATGTTTATTCTGTAAAAGTGAACTCATTGAACCTACTTCAATACCCGAAGTAATATTGTGGGTCATTGCTGCATACAAACAATATATGCAGCTATAAGAAATAGCTGTTAAATCCACATATTGCTATGATCACAGCGAAATATAAACGATACAAACACTGTGTTAAAATGGCAACACTTTTATAATAATTTCATTCCCATTAACGCTGAAGGCCGACATGTTTGAAGTTGGTACTCACGTCAAGTCGCAAAAGTCGCTCTGAAATGATACCAGAATTTCTGACCTGTAATTCCGAGATGGACAACCGTTCAATTCATTTTTAACGAGTTGGAGCTTGTTTTTTGCAAGTTGTCGGAACGCTGTATTAGATCGCCCTTTAACAGGAAGTATTTCACATATGCATGCTCTAGTGTAGTAGCAGTGTGCTGGTGTCTGCAGTAAACTGTTTAGCTAGCTCCTTGGGAAAACTAAACTAATCTTGCTAATCTTCAAGGCTGTCTATGGTTCACTGCGCCTGATGATCCTGCTTTTATTCATGACACGCATGATAATATGTTTTTTTAACAACTGCAAGTCTGAGGTGCGTTCACACCAAAAGCGAAGCAAATTTTTGTCACGGCGCAATCACATACAAAGTCAATGCAATGACGCGTAATTCGCGTGATTCTACTCGCGGGAACTACACGAATTCGCCTCATTCGCACGTTCCCTGGAGTTTAAATATTTTAACTTTGCCATCCAGTTCGTTTAATACCGTCTCGATAGCGGAATCAACAGACTGTTCTACATCAGCGGCAGACATCTTTGGTGTTGTTGAAAATGCCTCTACGGCGCTCCTCTGCACCGTCATCGTATTTATACCGCCTCATATTAGTTAAACGGTTGTGATTGGTCGGCCTATCTTGTACCGGGCAGGATAATGGTGGATCATGGAACGCTAATATCAGCGGCGCCGCATAGGAGCCGTGTTAAGACTGCAATGTTCGAAGTTAAACGGCAGTACTTTTGATGTTAACTAATTTAATTTTAATTTAGTTAGTATTATACATTACAGTGTCTTATATATTATTTTAAGTTAGTCGATTTTAACTAGCTAACGTAATGAACAAAGAGTATTAGGCAGTGACACTATTGCATGGCAGTTTATATGGATGGGAGTTTGAAGATGTAGAAGTAGACCTCCATATTAATGGAGATGTTCTAGAAATGATTGCATGTTGGAAGTTGCAACATGCATAACAGTTAACAATATAAGAAACACATATCACATCAACTCTTAAATAATCCAAGGGTCGCTACAATATGTCGATCTATAAGGGTACCATATACAGTGCATACGGAAAGTATTCACAGCGCTTCACTTTTTCCACATTTTGTTATGTTACAGCCTTATTCCAAAATGGATTCAATTTATTTTTGTCCTCAAAATTCTACACACAATACCCCATAATGACAACATGAAAAAATATTTTTTTAAATGTTTGCAAATTTATTAAAAATAAAAAACGAAAAAATCACTTGTACATAAGTATTCACAGCCTTTGCGATCAAGCTCAAAATTGAGCTCAGGTGCATTCTGTTTCCACTGATCGTCCTTGAGATGTTTCTACAGCTTAATTGGAGTCCACCTGTGGTAAATTCAGTTGATTGGACATGATTTGGAAAGGCACACACCTGTCTATATAAGGTCCCACAGTTAACAGTGCATGTCAGACCACAAAACAAGCATGAAGTCAAAG
>OOFG01048552.1:0-10039 GCA_900323295.1 Molva molva
GGTTGTGCTGTCTGTTTGTGATCCCGCCTGTAACGTGGTGGTAGTACAGTCAGCGCAGTGGCCCGTCTCCAATGCTCTCGCGGTCTGCCAAAATGTCCCCGAGTTCACCAGCCACCAAAGAGATCTGCTACTGCTGCTCACCGACCTCGCTGGGCCTGGCTAGTGGCGACTACCCTGCCATTGACATCTGCTGTGAGACATATGGGCCACTCTGGGATATGGAGTCTTTTCTAATTGTCTGCCTCGTGGGACCCAAGTGATACACCATGATAGCCCATTTGGGTGGTTATTAGGAAGAACTACAAGTGGTGCTCTATTTTCTTTATTAATTTCATACCGTTTATTCTGATAAAAAAATGCCCTACGCCCAGGGGGTTTACACAGGACTAATTAGCCGTAGTATTGAGACACTCCTAGGAACTTCTAAATCGAGGTTAGCATCGATGTCATCCGAGGCCCCGGCCAACTGTCATCCCTGTGCACATGACTGTCTAGGTTCATGTGGCCAAGTAGACACGCTAAGCTGATTAGCTCCTCGTCTCTCCACATCATTACGAGACCAAAGCCTGTTGTTGTTACTGAGCGCCGACGCTACGAGGAACACAACATGTAGGTCACAACCAGGTGGCATAGACTCAACCTAGCACGGTTAGCTTGAAAAATTGAGTGGCGCATGGGTCTATAATTATCACCTAAAGATATGCGGCTGTAACACAGTGTACTAGATGGATATGTGTCTTGACGTATCGATGGATTCCATTTAAAGCCCCACAAATATATCGGTACGTTAACTGCAATACAATAAATCAGAAAGTGCCACCCGACTAGAAGCAGGGTAGTTGGAGCAGACATGGCATAGCGATGTGAGTCTCGTCCATTCAGTCACTTGTTAACAATGTGAATGTATATTGATCTACATCCCACAGCAGGAGAAAGGACTGAATTAGTCACTGTGTCTTGGGTAAAAAAAAAAAGAAAAGGAAAAGAAAGCTTCTTTGAGTGAAAATGCTGAACTCCACATTTTGTTGGTTTAAATATGGAACGACCGCAACGGATTTGATCACACGGACGTGAAAAGGACTGTGATGCATATCGACAGATTCAGAGTGCAACTGCAACAACAACACTGAATGGAATTTAATCAGAATAAATCCATCAGTTCTTCCGCCCAATTGTGAGCTTGACCACTGCATGATGTATGCACATGTATGCAATCTGTGCAGAAAATGACATTATGAAATCTATCTTCAAAACACCCTGAATAGTAAAAAAAATATCGAAACTATCTAAAACAGCATTTAATTTCCTGTATTCACCGACTCATCGAATGATACATTGTATTTCCCTGGGAATGTGATGATACATGGTTATTCACCAATGTCCTCCTCCACAGATTAGACGCTTGAGTAAAAGATAAAAAGGCTTGTAAGGTCTGCCCTGGAAGCAGATGTCCAGGAAACTCAAGTCCCTGAAGGAAGGGTCACTTCAGTCCAGATGCACAAATACCTAAAGCCAGGCAACAAAACAGAACCCTTACTGCCCAGGGTATGAGACACATGAGACACACACTAACAATACTATGATGACTATGTATAATAAAACATTTATTCCATTGTTGTATTGTATTTGTATTTTTAAGTTGGATGGAACACACGCATGCATTTGTATTTCACTAATGAATGTTTCTTGCCTGGGGTATATGTCATGCAGCGTATTAATATAAATAAATATAATGTACATGGATATCTTATCCACCACTGTGCCTCACTGATGTTATGTTTGCTTGTTTGTTTGTATGAAGAACATCGTATTGCATTTGAATGTGAACTAAAACGACATGGATGAGAGACAGCGAAGGAGACTATTAAAAAGGGCCCTGATCAGCACTGATGTAGTAAAGAACCTTATTAATTCACTAAAATATCCGTCATTAAAAGTCATCCAGGCTGAATTGCAAATCTGTTTTCCTTAACAAACCCCAGCAATGTCATGATGCATAAAAGTAAGTGCATGGTTTCTTATTGGGGATCACGTTTGAAATCTTGTTACAAACGATGGGAAATTCAAGCGACTTATACTTCCAGAAAGAAAACACATGGGTACTTGTGTTACACCCGTGGTGAGGGTACCATCTCTGGTTAGATGTTTACATGTGTCTGTGCTGGACAGGTGTTCTCCCCGGCAGCCTTGGCTGTCAAACATCCTCCGTTAATCACGGTAAAAGTCATCTTGTCTGCCGCCCTCTCGCTTGCCTTCTCGGATGGCCATCACTATGGTTTCATCCCCGCTGCATTATGTAGCCGTGACAACGGCACAAAATGTGCACAACACACACGCCAACGCACACGCAAACACACGTGCACGCACGCACGCATGCACACACGCATACACACACACACACACACACACACACACACTTCATTTGAGTAAAGGACATGTGTTTTCTCACCCTTGGACCACATTGCAGCATAGGGTTTTTGTGGGTTAAGTAGAACAGCATAATGTGGATTATTAGCTCGTAAAGTATGCCGGTACTCACTGACCTACATGTTTAATGCACCTTTTTTTCATCCCTGTGTGTTTGGCCAGGACACAGCCGTGTGGGGTCTGGCAACTCTCCGTCAAAGGACTTTTCTTCTTGTTTTTGTTTGGTTTCCTTTAATCTTCCCATGCCTAACGATGTGTACCCTGGATTCTCCACTCACTAATCCTAATGTAATGCACAGATAAATCACTCCTTTTTTCCCCCAACATTAGCTAAATAATACAGCAGGCACCACGGGAGCATACCAGGATATGTCCACTTACACGCAGCGGCGGAGCTTCTCTGGGATGAGCTGTTTTTTTGTGTGTCTCGACATAACCCGGTAATTCTAGCAGGGCTCATTGAAGCGCTGCTCTGATGAGAACACAGAGAGGTGAGGCTGCTGTCGGAAATAGAAAGGTTTCAATTAAGCAACCTGCTTCCCTCCCCCAGGGAGAAGCACAGCCTCTTTCTCCCCCACATTGCCTTCCCACGCCCTCCTTCCCAAGCCTGCTCCACATCAAAGTGGGCTCACAGGTTATGCTAACTACCTCCCACCGGTTGCTATCTCAACTCCCGTTTTTCATGCGTAAGACTGGCAGGAGAAAGCACAGACTGGTTTATTGATCACAGAACAAAGTGTTACACTTCTCTATCAGTCCACAACAACAAGAACAACAAAAAACAATCTTACGTTGTTTACTTAGCTAACCTGATAGGATAATGGTCATTGCTCTCCCTAAGTTCTGCCATTGATTGTAATATTCCCCACAAGGAAGAAAGGGCAATACAATTGTGTGGTACCAAAGGAGCACCTCATTTTCCTCCTTCTTTAATTGGCAGCTGTGATTGAATGAGGGGAGGAGAGGAGAAGAGAGGGGAGGAGAGGAAAGGAGAGGGGAAGAGAGGAGAGGAGAACAGAGCGGAGGAGAGGAGAAGAGAGGGGATGAGAAGAGAGGAGAGGAGAGGAGAAGAGTGTGGAGGAAAGGAGAGGAGAAGAGCGTGGGGAGAGGAGAGGCAAAGAGAGGAGAGGAGAAGAGAATGGAGGAGTGGAGAGGAGAAGAGAGGAGAAGAGAAGGGAGGAGAGGAGAGGAGAAAAGAGGAGAGGAGAGGAGAAGAGAGGGGAGGAGAGGTGAGGAGAAGAGAGGGGAGGAGAGGTGAGGAGAAGAGAGGGGAGGAGAGGAGAAGAGAAGGGAGGAGAGGAGAGGAGAGGAGAAGAGAGGGGAGGAGAGAAGAGGAGAGGAGAAGAGAGGGGAGGAAATGGGACAAGAAGAGAGGAGATGAGAGGTAGGAGAAGGCCTCTGTGCTGCTTCCTCTCTCCAAGATGGCGCCAATGTTAAACTGGACTCTGTCCCAGTGCTCCCAGTTAAAAGCTACTCTACAGCAGGTGAAGCCACCCTCTCGCCTGCTGACAACCCCTGCCATATCTGACATTAACAGCTCCAAGGTCGAGTCCTCTGAGTGATGTATTTTCTTTCATAGCGTATAAAAATGCCATGCAAGACAGAGTGTGTGTCCGATCTCCTATCTGATATTAAAGACCAAAGGCGGTAGCAGAAGCAGCAGAACCACACTTCCAGAGCTCTGGGAAAGCAGGTGCAACGCAGGAAGTGGAGCACGTGCATCGTGGAGACATCTAATTCCATCAAAACACAAAGTTAGGTGTTGCATACATATTCATGCATGTCGCTAACGTAGCGTGAATTGCTTGGCCTAGATACGGGGTGTACCCGTCACCGCTGCTGCAAAATTCTCACTTCAGGAACGAGTTGGTGAAAAGGTAGCAAAGCTACAATATGGCAGAGAGAGAAAGAGAGAGAGAGAGCCAAAAGTGTGAAAACAAACAGGAGTATACTGGTTTGTGGAGCAAACAGAGAGAAAACTGTGAAACAAAAAAGGGAGACCATGCCAGATTCATGTATGACTTTAAAATGACCTTAAATTTCACTGAAGAAAATCATGATTTAATTAAATATATTGAATAATTCAGCATTGAATTGAATATTTTCCTTAAGACTAAAATGCATTACCACATTAGTGGTTCTTCTTTTGAGGTTGTAATATTATTTTTGAATGTATTCATCAATTCTACATTACAATAATCCATCACTGTATCACCTCGCTTCTGTTTTGAAAATTGAAATTGAAATTAGTATATAAAACCAACAAACTTGAATAGCTTAAAATCATACAAAACAAAACGCCCTGTCTGTTCATGCTAAACTATCATTATTATGGTATCGTATCAGTTGAAAATGCAGCTTTTATCACAGCATAAGTTAATTATATTGACTTTGTTTCATAAATGCCCCTCGTTCAGGCCGTTCAGGAGCCCCAGTCACCACTAAGGCCTCTGTGCTCTTTTCCACCTATCTACTGATTTAACAGAAATGGCCAACTGCCCTGCTTGGAATCCCTCTTGTAGATATTTTTAATGACTTAAAAGGAGGTTGTGTGTGGAGTACGCTCCACTGGAAGTGAACAGAACATCTTTCATGGCGAGCAAATGTTTATCTGCTCAAGTAAACTAGGTTACATGGTTTTTGGCCCATGTATACTTGACCAATACGTCTGTTTTCGGGCACAATGCACAAAATTCCTTCGGGAGCCCTGGGCAGAATTTGGGAAACGCTGGAGCCGTTAAGTTAAGTTAAGTCTTGCGTTTCATTTTAAGGGTCAAAACCTGGCGGAAAACCCAAACAAAAACGTGTGTTTACATATCTAATTTTGTGTGGATGTTCTGCCTGGGCGAATGACGACGGATTATCAGAATGATGTCATCAGATGCTGCAAGGTTGTCATGCTGCCGTTTGTGTTAATCAAACCCCCATTATGTTACCAACTGTGGTATATGTAAACAAGTTCATTATGAACCATAAAATGAAAATCAAAGAATGTGATTAAAGAGAATATAATAAAAAAAATGCAATGGATGACTCATTGAGTGATGCATCGCAGCAGCAAGGCGTAAACCAAAAATAGAACACAGAACACCGTTATTTTTTGGACTGAACCACTCATGTCTTCAAATCCTTACCCCTAGGAAATGCTCATTTCCATTTGATAAAAGTCTATGATGTCAGTTGGGACACAAAGCCTGACAAATTAATTCATAAGAGCATTTCATATTACCATAAGCTCCTTTTTTAGAGACGATTACAGCTAGATGCTAGACAAAGGATTCTCTGGTTCCCATAGCAATTTGTGATATTTCCATAGTAACTGGGTATCAAAGTGGTTCTCTCACCATTTCCACCCAGAGAGCAGAGAGCAATAGAAAGTTTCACACCTGTTGTGTTTGCACTGGGAGAAAGTCACTAAACTGGCAAAAAATAGCAACCACCCCCGGCCACAAAAAGAAAAAAAAAGTCAAAGACACCTAGAGAGTGCATCTGGTAGCGATCTGACAGGGGAAAGCCCCACCATGTTGTATTGTCACAGCTGTGGTCCCCAACAGTGCCTCTGCCCACGTTAAACTCCACCAGTGAACCTTCTTATCCTTGCATGTCCCTATTTTTACCTTTCTGCTCCAGCAAAGCGCTACATGGTGGGGGTGATTGGATTAGGAGGTGTGTGGGACACTGAGATCCCAGTGAGTGATACCACTTCATGGGAATGTTCCCAGCCGATAGAGAACACTTTGGAAGCATTTATTATATAGGTCTGAATCGAATCTCCTTTTATCTTGCAAAGTATTTCCTGTATTTTAGTTTCAGTTGTAATATGGTCATTGAAAAAGTAGGACAAAACTGACCTATGATTGAGTTGTATGAATAATCACTTCTGTGCACTTCTTGAAATCCTTCATATACTCTCTCTTAATCCTTCTTTTTTTCCTCTTAAACTGCATGGATTTAATGTATTCTCTCCTGCTATGTGAGGACATTATCCCCACTGATCAATGCCAAACCAATAGCCTAACCTTTTTGACTTGAATTGATTAATTGATTGATTGTTTGATGTATGTCTTTCACCCACTCACAGTAGGAACACGTAAATAGGAATAGGAACCTGTCTTCTCTAGGATATTTCCTCTAACACATTTGGATGTTTGGTCATTTTTTCCTTCTTCATCTGATGAAGTGGGAGGCAAAAGCTATTGACCGTGGGCTGTGTTTAGCCCTTGAGAATGTAACTGTGATGAAGGGTGTGATACGTAACATTCCTGCGCTACACGTCAAAATGACCAGGTTACGGAACTGCCTTTTAGAGCGTGCTCTCCTGCTGGTAAAACTATATATAGGCGGCCGTTAGAGCAAAGATAAGGCAAGCTTCACAAAGTAAATACCTCCAGCACTCCTTCAGCTGCCAAGCACATGTCAACGCGTTTGATCTTGAACAGAGACAGACCTAGCATTATAAGCATGGGTCTCGCAGACTCTCGTGACCACGTTAAACATCCGGGGACATTAAATCTTCAAGAAGATGTATGAAATATTTGAGATGATAGCCACGGTATGTTGGGGGAGTTGGTCCGCTATGGTCACAGCTTGGGATTTACATCTGTATCTGGTCTGAAGTGTTAGTGGCCATGTGGATTTTGATGTGTCCAGGTGAATTATAGGTGTTTGATGAACATCATAATAAAAAATACCATTACTGCTGAGAGAGACCATCCAATCGCACATTTCTACCCCAAATTCCTTCTTGTATCAAATTAGCATTTTGTTTTTATATTCAAGTCTCTAGCTACAATTTAAGGAGTTCAAGTGGTTGGTATGTGAATGAGCAAATCTCCCTCAAAACATACCAAACACATTTTTTGGTAAGCTGTTTTAGACTAAATACTGACCAACTTCCTTTTCATTTAGGGAGTGTTCACATTCAGCATGAAAACAGGTGATACTATCATCTGAAAATACAAAACATGATATGGCCCACCCACAAAAACACACCTGGGGTGGTCAGGGACATATACGAGCACAGTGTCGTAGTACCTACGACACTTTTGTCACTCACGTTGCCATTCACAGGCCTATGTACGTTAAGATGGGTAAAAACAGCAATAACTACGTTTGAAAAAATAATATTATAATGATAAGAAGTCTATATTACGGTGAAACTAAGAACCACCTCCACCCACACCCTGTGGAGGTATCTGGCATGGCTGGGGGAGGTGGAAGCCAAAAACATTGATGCTGGCCACATTTTTCATACTTTCAACAGAGGTCAGCCATGACAACAATGTGGAAGTGGTTGAATGCGGTTATTCACATGCCATGCAGGGAGGCGAAATCCGATCACACAAGGTCACTGGAGATGCGTGTTTAATGCCAAACGTGTCAACAATCCATCCCAAACACTATTGGGATATATCTGGAAGTGAAGAAGGAAACCACTTGGAGCGGAGTGTTATACTTGAAACAGTCCCATCTTCTTCAGTTGCGATCTAGCCAGTTAACTTATCCAAAAGAAAAATAAACCGCTAGGTGAACTCCCTAATCATTCCAAACTAATTCCCATGACGTAAAGGCGCTCAGCGCACTCTTAAATCTCCAGTCTTTTATCATCCATTTTTTTATATGCTCTATTTAACAGCATCACCACACTCTGTAGGACTAAAAGCTCTAAAAGCTTGACATCATGAGAGGGTCTGTCTAGTTCCAGGTGCGCTCAAACACAGATTGGCATTCCCCAGCTGGAAGCTCTCTTTGTGTATTCATATATTCTGCATTTCTCCATACTGAGCCTTGCTGCGGGCCTTGATCCGTGATGCCCGGCAAGGCCAGGGCCAAACCCAAGCGCCTTTTCCCTGGTAACCCCCCCACTTCCCATTCCAGGCAGGGTCAAAAAGACTATATGCTCTGGCTGAGCCAATGAGAGAGCCGGAATAGGCAGTGGGAGGAGCCGGTGGTGTCATGGAACGCCTGGGAACCTGTCACTTTAGGTCAGCGTTAGCGTCTGCAATGCGGCTGGCTAGTCCGTTAGTCATGGAGCGCACCAACTTACTCACATGACTGGTACAGAGAGAGAGAGAACTCTCACTCTTCCACCTGACACATGCTGTGCCTTTACCCTGCCAGAAACCCCATTCCCCCCAGCACAGCACTAACAGATCCAGGGCTCTGGTGTAAAAACACTGTGGCCGTCCCTCACCAGACACTTCAAAGACAGGCAAAAAAAAAAAGTACTATTTAATGTTCTAACAAGTCCTTTTTCTGTCCATTTGTACTTCCATCATGTTCAAACGGAAGGCTCCGTGTCTCCGCGTCTGAGTGAACAGTCGCTCTCTTTGTAGCCGTCCCAAAGTTATTGCTGACAGTCAAGCGATCGAGGGAAGTACACTGACATTCTCTGCAGGAAAGAAGGGACGGAATATTACCGGGGTTAATTCATGAAGTCATGTGAACCGGCACGCCGCGGAGATGATCAGAGCCTTCGCTTGAGCATTAAAATAGCCCTGTTGTTCGGTGTCACACTGCTTGTGTTCACATGGTTCCTCCGACCCCTGCCCAGGCCAATGGAAACCTTTGTTTGTGACACAGTTTCAGGGCTGGTAGGAGTGGATGAATGCTTCATTAAACCGAACAATGGTTGAGGTCTATTGTGTCAGAGGGATAAAGGGACGGCCACATTCAAAGTAGGAAAGGTTATCCAAAATCAAAAGGTTAATACAAAAAAATGCTTGATGTGGCAATAAGTGTTTACCCTATGGAAGATATGTGGTTGTCTACTGCCTTTTTATGACAGTAGTCAATTCTGCACTCATTTAATTACTTGTATATTTGTGTTTTACTGAGTAGCACTTAATATATGGGTGCAAAAGTACAGTTTGTAGGTTCAAATTGATTTCTTGAGGCTCTGTCGTACTACCTAGGAAACAGCACCCTACACATTACGTCACACGTGATGCATAATTAGCTGTAACAGCTGACGCATTCATCAGCTCTGTTCTCTGCTGTAGTCTTACTGGGTCACTGTACTCCTTTGGTTTTGGTCATGATAGATTATACACTCATTCTAGATCATTTGGTCATTTGGAGAGTCATATACTTGTGCTAGGCTATTTAGCCTATCACATGACTTGAAAAAGTATTAACTGAGATAATGGTGCAAGTTAAGATGTGTGCTTGTGAAAGTGTTTGGAGCTGTCGATTTTTATCCATAATGTGACAAAAAATATTTAAAAAATGGTTAACGTGTGGCAAAAAAAGTGGAAAGTAGCCTACTATTGGTCAGGGTAAAAGCAGAGCACTAATTGCTGAAATCCCCCTCAGTTAGGTACTGCAGCTGTACATCCAGCCTGACTGTTATACAGGCAGATAAAAGGGCAGGCCGCCACCACTTTCCATGATGAAATAACTGATGGCTGTTATTCTTTCCTTGTACAGGGCCGGACCCTTCGAGAGAGAGAGGGAGAGAGAGAGAGAGAGAGAGAAAGAGAGAGAGAGAGAGAGAGAGAGAGAGAGAGAGAGAGAGAGAGAGAGCACCACAGTGCTGCATACCACTGTTTCCTACCACTGTACATTTTAACACGATGAGCAACCAACTGCATTTAGAACTTTCTCATGCGCT